>JABMDO010001094.1:0-19300 GCA_014851415.1 Cnaphalocrocis medinalis
GTTTGGCAAAGTGGTTTGAACACCACTTGAGACGCTAGGGTTGCGGTTTCGATTCCCGCACCAAGAGCAATGTGTTGATGAAACAGATAATTTTGTCTTGGATCTGGATGTATTGTGGTTTCTTCGTTGTTTCTGGTTTAGCACAAGGGAAACACAATTCAATCATCCGTTTCACATAGTTTGAATATTAATAATATCTGTTTTCCACTTTTTCGTGTATACTTAGATAAGTAAAAATAAAAGGAACAAGGAAATTTTAGACGACAGCTTTTAATTAAGCACACCTTTAGCCATTAGGGAGAAAAGAAAATACTTATTCTGATAATTAATTTTTGTAATCCAAATAAACAAGGAAAACGAAGCTCACAGCTACACGTGTTCACCTGAAATTATAATGGGCAGGCTACTTCGTGGAGATGGGAACATTATCATTCGTTGGACACAAATAATTGGGTACACATTCTGAGCCTACGGCGAAACGAGGGCACTGTTCTACAATAATGTACAAAAAAGAAAAAAAGTAGAAAATAATAATATCTGGCCCTTGTTTAATGAAACTAACAATCCGACATTGGTAGACTTTTTGCATTTTTCTCTATTAATAAAACATGATAATTGCCTATCGAAGATAATGGGCACATGTCGGATTAATCAGACAATCTATTTTATAATAACTCTTCGGGCGACAGCTGACAGGTGACAATTAAAAACTTGTCAATGCTGCTTCATTATAAAAATGTCATAACAATTAACAACTTAGAGGGTCGTTTGTCGCAAAATCGTTAGTACATATTTTGATATCACCATTTGACAATTGTCACTGATAAGTTTTTATTGGATATTAATTAATTACACAAATGCTTTGACTTAAAGTCTAAGTACAGCCTAAATCCGTAATGGTTATTTTGATAAAATATAACTAACCTAAGTGATTAATTAATTATGTAAGTATTATAGGTTCAGTTTCAGGAAAATTGCTTTGAATGCCTTCATTGCTGATGCCCCTTGTCTGTGTATCAGGGCTTGTAATTTATACAATACTAGCGGCCGCCCGCGACTTCGTCCGCGTGGAAAAGTAACTTTTTACCCCTTACAACCCCCTTTTAGCAATAAAAAGTAGCCTATGTTCTTTCTCAGGGTCTAGATCATCTGTATACCAAATTATATTTTAAATCCGGTTCAGTAGTTTTGGCGTGAAATAGTAACAGACAGACAGACAGACAGAGTTACTTTCGCATTTATAATATTAGTATGGATGACAATAAGACAGAGAGCTATCAAATATACAGTTAAAAGTGATACCTATCTTTTACAATGGTTTAATACTTAAATATATAACCCAGACAGCGAACCAAAACACGTGTCCGTCACATTTGTCCTGGGTGAGAATCGAACCGAACACTACCTTTTGGCGTATGTGGCCGGGTTACCAAATGACGGATTCACCTGATGGTAAGCGATTGCCGTCGCCTGTAGACACCTGCAACACCAGTAGAGTCGCAAGTGCTTTGTTAACCTTTAACCCCCTTTCCCCCAATTGGGCCTCCGGTACCCTCACTCACTCGACGAAACAGCGCAGGCGGAGGCAGTTTGCAGATGCATTTACCGCAATAAATTATTTCTATTATATTCTAGTCTGAGTTAAGCCGATCATCCTCCGGAGTGCCATACATTAATTAAAAACTAATTTGTTATTCCATATTTGTACTGCGCTAATTACCTTTTCATCATCGTTTTATTACTAAAAAAATACAAACACATACTGATCACTCCGCTCACCTACATTTTTCGTAAATGCTTGGCTGAGGGAACTTTTCCTAAATGTCTGAAAAAAGCTGTGTGTTGTTCCTGTACATAAATCAGGTAACAAAAAGGACATTACTAACTACCGGCCCATTTCAATATTGCCAGCAATATCTAAAATATTAGAAAAGATCATAAATACCAGACTAATGAAATATCTGGAGAAGCAATCCTTGCTCTCCGCAACGCAATTTGGTTTTAGACCCAAACTATCGACTGCCGATGCCGTCCACCAGCTCACTGATTATCTTGTCCAGGAACTTGATAAGGGTCAGCAGACAATAGGAATCTTTCTCGACCTCGCCAAAGCATTTGATACTGTTTCTGTCCCTCTCCTATTACAGAAGCTCGAATCCTTGGGTATCAGAGGAAACCAGCTTAAATTATTTGCAAATTATTTAGACGAGCGTTCCCAATGTGTGAAAATAGATAACATTATCAGTTCTGATATGAAAAATACATCCTTCGGAATACCCCAGGGAAGTATTTTAGGTCCTACCTTATTTTTAGTTTATATTAATGATCTTTGTAATCTAAATTAAATGGTGGCAAAATCATATCCTATGCTGATGACACTGCACTGTTATTCTCTGCGAGCTCTCATCAGGAGGTTTATCAGCTTGCACAACAGGGTTTTTAATGTTGTAAATAACTGGCTTAAGCAAAATTTACTAACTCTAAATGCAGAAAAAACAATGTACATAAAGTTTTCAATGCGTCAACATAAATCAGCACCTGACGCGCACCTTTATGCTCACGTTTGCACATTCCCCACGTCTGACCTTTGCCAATGCGCAAAATTGTATGCACTAACAAAATAAAATATTTAGGTATTGTAATAGACCAAACGCTGTCGTTAGGTATCACATTGAAACATTAAACGGGAGACTACGTAAGCTAATATTTGTCTTTAAGAAATTACGCACTATTACAGATTTTAACACTATTAAACAGGTATATTTTAGCCTAGGTCAATCAATAATAACGTATTGTATTACAACATGGGGAGGCATAGGTAAATCAACCTTAATTACTACTGAAAGAGCCCAACGAGCGGTGCTTAAAGTCGCCACCAACCGCCCTTTCCTGTTTCCTACTGCACTTTTGTATAAAAAATTGTAAGGTCTTAACTGTACGACAATTATTCATAATGAGCACTGTCCTTAAGCAACACTCCTCGCTTCCATATTGCACTGACCTACTAACAAAAGGCGGAAAGATAGAATTTGCTCCCATAGCTGTTTAATGAAGCACGCATTTTTCTTCCCGTTTTTATGTATTTTTAGGGCCTCTTCTATATAATCGACTTAACGCCATAGTGACTATTTACCCACTAACCTATACCTGCGCTAAAAAACAACTTCAGGAAGCGCTCCTGAAGTTGTCCTATGATGATACAGAGAACTTACTCATTGTCCTCAAATAACTAACTATATATAATATAATAGTGTAATGTATGTATGTGTGTGTCTTTAAAGTAATAATAATAATATTGTAATTATGTTAAGACAAATTATGTAATTGTTATAATAGTAATATTATTGTTTATAGTAGTAAATTACACCAAGACCTTTGCTTAGCCTGAAATACAGGGCATCCTAGTTCAGGTAAAATATTAATAATATAAGCACTAATTGTAAGACTAATTTTATTGATCATAAGTTTGTGCTAGATTTAAGTTATTTGCAATAAATATTTTATTTATTTATTTATTTATTACCTATCTTTATAAATAGGCACTAGTTTTTCTATACAATGATAATTGCTTACAACTGCCTGCGATACACCTAATTGTTTCATTAAGCTGCCAATTTATATTAAACTTAATTTTAGGATTCCGTAGCCATAAGGCAAAAAGCGGAACCCATATAAATTCGCCATATTGTCTTAATGTCTCTGAGTCCGTCATAATAACTTAGAACTCAAAATTTTGTTTTTCATTCAACCACTCAACGGATAAGTCTTCAAAAATGATATTGAGGTTTCAAGTAGGTACCATTTCATGTTAAAAAATGTTACTTGCTGCTACAGAACTCTTCAAAACCGATTCCAACTTTCACTTGGCCGTTTTTAATCCAGAAAACTTTTTACAAGCTGGTAATACCCAATAGGGTATTTTATAACGGTAGGCGCTTTTTACAAGCTGGTAATAACCAGCTTGTAAAAAGTTTTCTGCCCAAAATAATATTCTGGAAAATAATAATTGGCGCGACTTGCATAGATCCCCATCTATGCAAGTCGCGCCAATTATTATTTTCCATCCACACGTATTAATTGACGGTTTATTTAAATGTTTTTGCGATCCGCTGCACACCTAAGAGCGCACATAATCACTGATGGAATGACGTCACTGAATGTTTGAACCAAAAAGATGTAGTTATAGCAGTACATGTATTGATTCCCCCCGTACGTCTGTATCTGATATTTACACCGAAACACGCTGAGATCACTGTATGCGCGACGAAACACTTGCGCGATGTAATCAATATCCAGTGCCATCTATCGGCAGAATAGAACTGTAACTTATATCAAGACTCCTATAAGAAGTCCCAAAACTAGTCTGGGCCACTCGTTTTCATATATATAAATGTTGATCTAGGAGCGTAATGATGACTGGGATATCTCTAATAGCAGGTCTGTCTGAGAGCCACGCTTTGGCATGAATAGGCCGGCTCGACCGGAGTGATACCACGGCCTCACAGAAGACCGGCGTAAAGCAGCGCCTGTTGAAACCCTTATCGGAAACCCAATTGGGGGAAAGGGGGTTAAAATTGTGGTGGTTAAAGGCTGGCAATGCACTAATGTCTATACTGATGTTGCAGTGGTCTATGGGCGGCGGCATCCACTTACCATCAGGTGACACATCTGCTCGTCTGCCACCTATCACATAAAAGGTCTTACCTTAGAGATATGGCTGTGGCCATCCACAGAGCACTTGTATACTCCTTCCTGGTCTAGATCAAGAGAAGTCAGCTCCAGGACTTCATCCGTGGACTCCAGCATTGCTGTGCGGCTCCCAGGAGCGGTGAACTCCCAAGTGATCTGCAAAAGGTGTTATTTAAAATAAATAAATTCACTTCATTAACTGACCTTACTCAGTACTAAGTAGCTTAAGCGCTTGTGTCACAGATATCAGACAACAGAGAACACAAATATAATAAATACTTAAATATTTATAACAACCAGATACACAAATGTTTGTCCGGGGTGGACAAACATTTAAGTTAGATAATTGTTGTGAGTTTGATTCAGATCCCGAAATATAATATTTGCACGTCCCACGCGAAGTTGGATTTTTTTTTGCTCGTCTGCCACCTCTCATTTATATGAGATTTCTCATCTATACATATAATAAAAATGTAAAAAAGCTGTGTCTGTACATTGAAGATATTTATCTCAAAATAACTTAGGATGACTAAAAAACAGTAACAGAACATGAATCAATGATTTTAAAATTTTGTCTGTCTGTTTGTCTGTTTGTCTGTTTGTCTGTTTGTCTGTTTGTCTGTTTATCTGTTTGTCTGTTTGTCTGTTTGTTCGCGCTAATCTCGGAAACTACTGAACCAATTCGAATAAAACTTTTTTTATTGTATAGCTGTAATATCAGGGCAACTTATAGGATATATTTTATTTTGAAGACCAGGCTCCTTGATGTAGAACCACAACAGCCCAGCTAAACTATAAGAGATAGGTCAATGGCGCCTTAACAAAAGTTGTGCAGATTGATGAGCATTTTATGATGCCATGAAAAAAATCAAAGGTCATGGAACATCTGGTGTGGAACTCTAGGAGCCCAGCTACACTATAACAAATATGGAATGAAATGGAATGGAAAATTGTCAAATGTGATGAGCATTTTTGGATGAGATCCTATAAGAAAGGATATACCGAACTTAAACCCCTCATGGAGCGAAAAGGGGGTTCCAAGTTTGTTCATGGGACTACGTGATTCCTCAGCCCAATCTACTCCAATTTTTGCATACACATTCTTTGACCGAATTGATGGATTAAGATAAAGATAAATATAAGATTCAAAGTTTAATATAATACTTACATCCCCTAATGGAATAAAAAATAATTTGGGGGTTTCTTTCGTTAGAAGTTTTTTTTTTTATGTGATAGGTAGCAGGCGAGCAGGCGGATCACCTGATGGTAAGCAATTGCCGCCGCCCATGGACACTTGCAACACCAGTGGAGTTACAAGTGCGCTGCCAACCTTTTATCTAACTAATAATAAATAAACGAACATTATAATAAGTAATATTTTTTTTAAATTCTATTTAAATAATCATCTTTGAGTCAAGAGTCATAAAGCTCACGCAAACGAAGTTGCGGGCGGCCACTAGTTTATTTATAAAGGCCAAAATGTTTTGTTTTGCATAGTAGGTAAACAAAACTAGCTCTAATGCCGTGGTCGTCAAACTGCGGCCCGCGTGCCGCATGCGGCCCCCAGACGTTATTTGTGCGGCCCGCGATATAGTAGATTTATTTAATTACTAGTCAACTACATATTCGTACTTATCAGAAATCAGTTTAGTGGTTTTTGAGTAGAGAAGTAATAGACATACATTTTCGCATTTATATGAATAGTGTGGACTACTATGGAAAGTACCTATGCAAAAGCTCTTGAAACGCATCGCCGTATAGGCCCGGGCCCTGATGTTCATATTGATATGTGGCCCTTGAAGAGTAAAGTGTGACGACCGCTGCTCTAATGTATAACCGTGGGAGACCTACGATTGGCATAAATGGGCCTGCTCGACAGGAATGATACAACTGCCTCACAAAAGTCTGGTGTGAAGCAGCAAGGGGCTTCCGTCGAGTCTGTGAGGGTACCTGAGGCCATTAAAGGGAGTTAAACGGTTGGTAGCGCACTTTTCACTCCGCTAGTGTTGCGGGCGCTTACCATATGGTAATAATAATTATAAATATTAATAAAAAAGTTTATTGGTTCTAAAGAAGATTACCATACAATATTAATCTCTGCTCCCCACACTAGGATTCCCTGTGTTGTGGGGCTCAGCCTTTTTGTCACATTAACAAAAAATATATCAGTAAACAATCAATCATTTAACTTAACGTGTTTTACCTGGTTTTTTAGATAGTGTGTGTGTGTAAGTGGTGTGAGTGTGTGTGTGTGTGTGTGTGCGTGTGCGTGTGCGTGAGTTTGTATGGGCACGTGAGTGTGTGTTTGTGTGTGCGTGTGTGCGTGCGTGTGCGTGTGTGTGTCTATACGCGTGTTGTATGTGTGTTGTGTGTCAACATATTCTATTTTTTTTCTAGGTTAGAGTATTATACTTTCTGTTTAAGTGTAGTTTCTAGTCAAAAGCCAATCAAAAAGATGATGATCCGTCTGCTCGTCTGCCACCTTACAAAGAACTCACCTTAGCTCGTATTACATAAATATCTCACCTTAGGCTTCGGCCACCCCCTCACAGGGCACAGTAGGCGCACCCTGCTGAGCCTGGCGGCGGTCACGTTGGCCTCGTCGTGTATCTCCAGGAGAGAGGGAGGCGACGCCTCAGGGCCCTCCACTCGCAGCCACGCCGAGTTGCTGATGCGCGTCTTGGAGAGATGGGAGTTGGTTGCAACGCATCTGTTCAACACAAGTTCCAGGATAAAAGGAGATGAATTATGTGTTAGAAAGGGACTTAGGGTAGCTTAGTAAACATAAAAATGAACCAAGTGCGATTAGAACTCACGCACAGTGGATTCCGTACCATTTTTTTATAAAAGAATGTGTTGTTTTTTTTGAAAATGAAATTTATTAATTGAAAGGTGAATTGCGGATTACATTCAACATTAATCACGTAATAAAAAAACTATTTTCAGTGGTAGTTTTTATGGTACCATATATTTTTAGATATAGGTACTTATCATTCTGAAATTTTAAAAATTAGGGGAGGGAGATACCACTTTTGAAATGCAAACTATTCAGTTTAGAAAAAAAAACATCTTTGAAGTCCTTTCCATAGATTAATACCTCACTAGTGTGGGTTGGAAAAAAAAATCCTTTATTTTTTTAGTGCGATTAACAGAATTCTTCTTATAGTTCGGAAAAAAGTGTTTGTTGATACAGATACAGACAGACAGACATAACGAATCTTTAACAGCACTTACCGTTTACGGAACCCTAAAAATGTATCATTAGCTGATGTTGGCCCTACAATAACTTCCGAACTCGGAGCAATAAAAACCTTTATTTGTGTTAGCTCACTCCGAATAAAATGAACCGATTTAAACAATGTTATAAAAGGCAAGTTTACATAGGACCGTCACGGCCTTCACACACATGTTGTTCACCCCGGGGATTATTTCCATTATTATTTCTCATGTTGTATTTTCGTGAGTACATAAGCACCGGGAAACTTCAAAGTGATTTTCTTAATCAATCTAAGTGAAAGGTAGCTTGTTCTAAAATTCCTACCGAAAACGATACCTTTGAAATACTTAAGTTCTGCGTCAGATTTGGATTTTGGAACACTTAGTGCACAAGTGTATGCGCACACACACACAAGTCTCTTATCCAGACAAGTAAATTTAGGAAACTACATTTTCTAAGTTTTTGGGTCTCGATGTTCTGGGTTGACGCCCCCAGTTAATTATCGTCATCTGGTACTCATAGTACAGTGGTTGCCCTAGTTTGAGACCAGGTTGAATCGTTGATTGTCTGGCGAATTTATTTATTTATTCAATGAAATATGTACATTATTGCCTGGTGAAGAGTCTTTATTGTATGGAACAGCTGATTTTTATTTGCTCATTTGAATAGAATAGAATAGAAAATATTTATTTGGAGAAAATAATCTTGTACAAAAAGGACTTAAAACTCCTCGAAAAAAACGGTAAGCTGTTACTGATCTTGCTCTCTCTAAATCGATCGTGTCACCCAGTGACCAAAGATTGATTTAAATCTTTGCCAGTGACCCATCGAAATATGAGTGTAAGGGATTAGATAGTGTACGTGTCTGCGCAGACACTTGTTCACTTAAATGTGCTGTGTCGATGGCTGATCGTTAAGATTGGCCGCCATAGGCGAAATATTGATTTGGAGGATATTATTGCACACCGAAACGTTCGTGAATAATTTATACTAACACTTCATTCATACTTACTTGTATACTCCTTCGTCTTCTTTTTAAAACTTCTGTGAAGAGTAGTTGATTTTCCACAAGGATTATTCTGAAACAAAAATATAAATAAAACATTAGACAGTTTATTTAAATAACATTTTTCAACAAGACCTTTTCATAGAGCTTTCAGAGCGGTGGAAAAGAACGCGCCTTCCATATGTAGAAAGTCGTACGTCCGAACACAAGAATGGACTTCTGGATTTAGACATTTATGTGCGTATTTTTACCATTAGCTGTACAGAGAAGAACATATTCTAAAGCAACGGCTTTGGTCACTACTGGATAAGGTAAACGAAAATACCATCATCAACAGCCTGTCGCAGACCACTGCTGGACATAGGCCTCCACATGCTCGCCACTTTGATCGATCTTCGGCTACTCGCATCCAGCTCCAGCCAACCCTCTTGCGCAGATCGTCCCTCCATTTGATCACACACAAATTACTATCTACTAATTAATATGGATAAATTCTCCTAACGGTGTACCTGTCATTATAGGGCAAGCTCTCTCCATTCTTGAGCCAGGAGACTGAGGGTGCGGGCGCAGAGGACACCTCACACGACAGCACGGAGGGCTGGCCCGCCCTCGCTGTGCTGTTCTCAGGGTGCTTGCTGAACTGTTTGTCCATGTCTGAAACAAAAAAAAATACATTTAAAATAAACTTATTTCTCTTTCAACCTGTCTGAGAAAGTTTGAAAAAATGACACATTCTGCTTTAATGTAGGTAAATATCATTAATTTGGTAGGTATAAATACATGTAAGTATAGTCCGAGGCACGAAAGTGTAGTTATGATCTTGAGTGCGCAGAAAACAATTTTGATAGAAAGTCTTCTTTTTAACAAGTGCGCAAAATAACGGTCATCGATATACTTTCGTGCCTCCAGCTATAGTTAGGTTATAATGTTGAGAAAAACTTAAAAGATTACATTACTTTTGAAACGCATGCGGTATGCATTTCTTACTTCTAGCAAGTTTGCAAGAACAAAACCGGAATTTTCTTCAAATCGCTAATGTGCTGCAAAACTAGCCAGCGGCATTTAGTACATATGGACGGTGATATTATTTATGTCAAATGAAAGTAAATAAAGAAATACATACGCTACATAATAATTATTATAAAAATCATTAATTAACATAATAATTACCAACAAGATCTTTATTTTGCTCTCACTTCAATCGGTGAATTAATGCAATAAAACAAAAGACGCGTGACAATTGAAAAAGGAACGCGCGACGCCATGTTGTTTAAATAAAAAATAAATAGGCACCAAACACAACAAAACTCCTTTCTTTTTTGAAGCCGATTAAAAATAAAAATTTTGATTCCGAGGTTTTATGTGTGTTTATTATTTCTTGTAATTTAAAGTTTTTTTGGGTTGTAGGATTGGTTGTAGGATATAATATAAGTTACTCTGTGGTTGTAGGTATGAATTTGTTGTTTGAATACTAGTATTAATAAAAAATATATACTTAATGAGACAATAACTTGGAAATATATTACGCTTCCAGCTATTGTATCGCTTTAACCCTGAGTGTGAAAGATAGCTGAAGAACAAGTGTCATTAAGAACATTCGGTGCCTGATGGCGGCTGAGAAAAAGTGTCGTGCGGAAAATCGCCTGCTATGAGTCGAAATAGCCCTGTATATTTGCGGAACTTTTAACAACATTCGCCCTTCTAAGCACCGTCATTTGTTAGAATCTTGGTATTTTCGTCAATTTTTCTTGCCATTCTGTCCCTTTTTTTTAAACACAAAATACAAACTTACACTGTTTCGATTAACGAAACAAACCTATTTCTAAATATGCAACGGAGTGACTGTAGTTTAACCTTCGCAACCCTTTAACAGGAGAACCAGATCAACTGAATTATGGTCACAAGTTTCCAAAACAATTGCATAGAATGGTGCAGGGCTTCCTCAAGATTTTTCCCTTAACACCGAGCTAATGGTAGAAATATAATATAATATAATATGATAATAATAATATTTCACTACATCACATACATTGATCTGACTCTGAGATAGGTAGCTCAAGCACCTGTGTTACAGATATCAGAACCAACAGTGGGATTACAAATTTATACATATAATACTTTTCTTTTGTAAATACTGTAGCGCGCCATCATTTAAACCTCACTCCCCGCACCTACCGCAGAGGGCGCGAGCGTCGTTTACCCGCTCGGTTTCGCGAGTAAGCCGCAGCGACGCGAGCGCCAGAGTCCGCCATCGCAGAGTCGCAAGGAACGGCGTCGACTTTGTTTGTAAACATTTCGTGCACCTTGTCGGGTCCTTAACCCTTAATTCGACAAGATTTTTTTTTAATTAAATTTGTCAATTAGTTACTAGATTTTGGTTTTAGCTTGTCAAGGATCCTAGGAAAAATATCTGAAAAAATCTACCTATTTCAGTTACCCTGAAAACCTATGTCCATTATACTGGACGTTGCCAAGTTAATAAGAAATAGATGAACTCCAACTATGTGCAGTATACTTCCCGTTGTCGAAAGAATAGAATATAAGAAACAAAGGATTCCGTAGAATAATATTTATTTTTTTAGATAATTTGTCTCACAATCAAGTTGATCTAGGAACTATAAAGTAGAAAAAACACGTCTTGACATTATTTTATATAAAAATTTCATAAAAAACGACATTTAGCTTATTCAAAAATATGAGACTATAATCAATTCTGAAGTATATTAAACATAGTGGTCTAAAGATCATCAGCATCATTTCAGCCAATAGACGTAATAGTTCTCCTAACAGATCGGTCCCGTCGGTTCGGTTGAGGGGGCCTGCCACGGCTACGACTTTCCTAATATTCAATGTTCTTTGTGGCTACGACTTCCTGAAGCGGCCTCCACTCTAGGATCTTTCCGCCCCAAAGCCGTCTATTCTCCTCCCAATGTGGCCTGTCCATTGCCACTTGAGCCACGCAACTCATAAGGCTATGTCTGCAAACTTAGATCTTCTGCAGGTCTCATCATTTCTGTCACGCAAGGAGATTTCAAGCATGGCCCCCTTCGTTGCCCTCTGAGTGACTGGAGCCTTCATAAGTGACCGGAGTGACACTTCGCCCTGCAGCCAGCAGGGTGTGGATTTGTGGAAAATTCTTTGTTTTTTTCATTTCCAGAAAATTCCAGTGATGTGGACACCGCCCGGTGAGGGCTTTATCGGAGGGTAGTAGGAGCTGCCCGAGGGGTTTTTTTTTAGCTCCGGACGTTTGGAGTAAAGGCCGTGTTGGTGTGCGTCGCTGTCCATGAGTGGGACGCAGCACTAGGGTGCGTCTTATGAGCCCGTGTCCCGCTCCATAGCCCTGGATAAGCCAGGAACAGCCCCAAGTGTTTAGATTGAGAGGCCAATTGACCGGCTCAGATAGCTGAGTCCTGTCCTGGGAGAGCCCAACCGGCGCCGGCTGGGAGACCGACGGGTTAGAATTGATTCAATGTCACTTAGGAAGACAATTACACGTTAGGAAGACAACTCTTCAGATACTTGCACAACAATTTCTTCCTCACTCTCAGGTTCAGTACATTAGACCCATTATCTATAGCAGAGGGAGCATTTTTAGGCAACATTAATGCTACTAAGCGCTGTTCTCTGAACTTGAAGCTCTATAATATTAATTTAAGCTAACATTAATTATTATTTTATGTGCGGATCCCTAAAATTACTCGATTATCCGATTGACTGTTACTTTGGCAAGGGGAAGAATACTGGACATAGTATTGAGTAGTGTGTTTACTAGTTATTCGGCAAAGGGAAGTATACTGGACATGCAAGTTGTAGACATCGTAAAAACTAAACAAAACTTAGTAAGACAATCAAAATATTATACATAGCTTTTCGGATATGTAATCTTTTGTTTTTAATAATAATACAAGAAAATAAGTTGTGAAACAATGAATAAAATGCAAATTACCGAGAGCCCGCGTAGCTCGTCCTTCCCTCTTGACGTCTCGCTGGTGATAACTCGTGTACCATCAATGTAAAAGCATTGCCAATTTTTCACAGTGTAGGTGGATACTTAGGGGTTAAATTACACACCTAATGTTTAGATTCATGGTCAAATTTTTTATGTATTTATTTTTTCGTTCAATGGGAAGTATACTGGACGTCGTCGAATTAAGGGTTAATGTATGTTAAAATAGTGCAAGTAAACGATATCCTACTGTTAAAAGTGTCTCACTGTTTACACCACCACCAACCCGGTAGGTTTGCGTGCCGTTGAAACGCGCAAACTTACAATACATACTTAAAATACATAGAAAACACCCAGACCAATACAAACAGACATGTTCATGCACACAAATGTTTGTACTGTGCGGGGATCGAACCTGCAACCCTTGGCCCAGACGCAGCATTCACTACCACTGAACCAACCGGGTCATCATATGCATGCTTAGACTTCAAAAATCTGGAGGTGCATAATTTGAACCTGCAAAATAATACAGTAGGACTAACGAGTAGCAACAAAAACCTATTGAAACAGGAAAAATAAAATATACTTTCTGAAACGTCAGCTCCTAAAGAGGGTCAAACCTGGCGAAGGCTAGCGGTGAATGCCGACGCCTGACAGATATCAGAAGGAAATGCCTAATCAAAAACAATTTTTCGCTTCTAGGGTACGAGTTATAAGGAAAAATAAGATTCCCTTTGAAAATCAAAGGAAATGTAAAGAAATTCACTAAAATGGTTTTTGAAAGCGTTGGATGCCAGAGGCGCGTGTAATTTATAAAGGAGAAATTAAGTACGTAAAATATAAATAATTTTGGTAAAGTTAAAAGTTAATCATAGACGTAATTTAATAAGCGTATCTGACTGCTCTTGGCAGGTTTGTACTGGATTTGTAGTATACAATTTATTTCTCAGGTATCTATGTACCCTTATTTTCTAATTAGTTAAAAATATGATTTTAAGGGTAGCTCATTCACCTTAGTATGTTTTTTTTAACTTAGACTAGGACCAGTAGATGGCGCTGCGAGTCGATTACATCACGCAGGTGTTTTGTGTACCTATATTCGTAAGCTTGACGAAGATTATGAAATATATGTAATGTCAACCTTTTTATAAATATTATAGATTATAGATCATAGATATATATTATAGAAGATAGATAGTCATTTGGAAAAAAATAAAAAATATTGTTTTACGCCATAGGTCTCAGACGAGCGTCGAACACCAGTGCACAGCACGTATTTGAGCTTGTGGTACCCTAACTCACTTGACAAATAGCACATACATTGCTTGACGCCGGTTTTTTGTGGCTGACGCTAGATTACTGAAAGATCCCCCTGAGAGTTTGAATCCATAGAAGGATCCCACTGGGAACAGTTGCCTATGATCCCCCAGCGATCACTGGAGTGGGAGCATATTGGAGTGAGCCAGGCTACCGAGCCATCCATCACCCTGATTGATTAGGCCGCGCCCTCGGTGACCCGCGCGTCATCCCCGGGGATAAGCTTAATCTATCACCATAGATAGATAGTTATCACTTTTGAGATAGATGTCGGAAGCTGGTAAACAATATCCTAAAACATTAATTCTTTAACTGAAGGATTTTGAAAATCTATAGAGAATAGAGCAATGATTGGAAACAAAGATAATTCTTTCATTGCAAAGCTAAACGTATTCAAAATAGCCTAATCATTTTCTGTGCCCTAATTAATAAATTCAATTTAAATAAATAATTAAAAAGAAATCCAATTTTCAGAAAAATACAAAGGGCCTGTTTCTCAATGTTAAGATCAATAAAAGTACTCTGTGGTAAAGATAAAGCGTCACATACTCGTAGCTAAGCAACACAAATTATTTTGAGGATAAAAGAAAGTTGCCATTTCTATCTGTCAAACTCATGGACGTAAAGTGACATATAACGCTATTCGACAGCCGTGAAGCGCAACAACAATGTTTATGGTAACAATAAATACCATATTATAGCTTATTATAGAACTTATCCGTTTATTCGCCCGTAAATAGGGTATTTTTTGCGCTCGCAACGAGTGACTGTAGCAGCCGGCGCGTGCTACGGCTCGTAGTCGTGATGCGCTACGAGATGCTACGAAACCTGCCACTTGAACCGTAGATTAATATTTCATTTTCAAACGGTTTTTAAGATCACAAATAAGTATTATGCGATTTTAATAAACCTTCTGAGAATAATGAATGAATAATGTGAATGTAAAAAGCATGATGATGGCGTAGGAGCTTTGTATCAGAACTTAAAGAAACATTCACAAATATTTTATTTCTAAATTGATTTATGAAATAACATTGTGTTTGCGCTCAATAAAAATAATAATTTCAGTACACAGATAGCTCCGAGCATCCTTATCTTATCGCCGATAAAAAAGCTTCCTTACTTCCCCGAACCTCCTCCATAAACATAGTACAGTAATTTATGGCTTTGCAATGGAGGTCGTATATCCGGAATGTACATAAATTACAATACCAAATAATAACAATCATAAAAGAAAGTCGAAACATTCGACGTAGTGATGTGTACAAATACGTGAGTTCATCGACATCGATAAACAGCTAGTGCGTTGTGATTTGTTAAACCAGTGTTTCTCAAACTTTCTCATGATGCGTCCCTCTGGTATGAAAATATATTTTTCGACCCCCTGCCACCCGACCCTTTTTTTATCGTTTATGTACTAACTTGGTTATAATAGAATATTCATAAATGTTAATCAATCCCCCAGGGAGCCTTTAGTGTTTGGGAACACTGTGTACACAGAAGGATGGCTGTAGCTGACCTTGAGATCGAAGTGTTCGTTTTAGCTATAGTAGTATATCGTATTGTCTCTTTCGCGCAATGTAGCCTTTTCTAGGTATGTATAATAAATTATTTTATACAGTAAGTGTGTGACCTGCTAAGATGATAATATCGATTTCGATAAGTGTTGTAATCGTTGCACTTCACTAGTTCGTGTTATTTCAGCGAGGCTGTCTATTATGCGAGTGGGTTTGATTCTCTATCAAGCCAATTTGGAAATTAAATTTTTATGACTTGGCTCGAGACAGATATTTTATTAAATGTTAGGATTTCATTAGAATTTCCTAGAACAAAGAACTGACTTGTAAGTACCTAAGATCAAAGTAAATATAGTACATATAATTTGTGGAATTACCATTAATTTTCCACTCATATTAACAGAAAAACTTCTGTACATTTCTTATGTACATACTCATTACATCACTTATATTACAAGTATACATTATTTTAGATTTTAGTGAGTACCTATATATTATAGAAAAAAACCGGCCAAGTGCGAGTCGGGCTCGCGCACAAAGGGTTCCGTAGCAGCAAATATAAGATTTTTAAAGGTGTACAATACTGTAGTATATTTTTTGATCTATCTTATAAGGTTCAGCCATCGTTTTCAGTGTAAGCACAATAACTTAACCAAAATTACAGTTAAATCAACCTATCTCAAAAACTATAAGAGATACTTTGATCAAACCAAAAATCGTTGAAAGAGTTAATTAGCATGCATCACCTCTATTTTTTTTAGAATTTTATACCCCGTAGTTATAAAAATAGAGGGGGGGGGGACATACTTTTTACGACTTTGAGAGCTGATATCTCAAAAACCGTTCACTTTAAGAAAAATGTTTTTTAGAAAACTTTATATCATTTTAAAAGACCTTTCCATTGATACCCCACACGGGTATGTACATCGAAAAAAAAAATTTCATCCCTCAGTTACATGTATGGGGGGCCCCACCCCAATTCTTTTTTTTACTATTTAGTGTCATATTTTTGTAGCGGTTCATACAACACATATTCCCATCAAATTTCATCACTGTAGTACTTATAGTTTCCGAGTAAATCGGCTGTGACAGACGGACAGACGGACAGACGGACAGACGGACATGACGAAACTATAAGGGTTCCGTTTTTGCCATTTTGGCTACGGAACCCTAAAAAGGATATTATTATACTAGCGGCTGCCCGCGACTTCGTCCGCGTGGAAAATTAACTTTTTACCACCCTTTTAACCCCTTAAAACCCCCTTTTAGCAATAAAAAGTAGCCTATATTCTTTCTCAGGGTCTAGATCATTTGTATACCAAATTTCATTTAAATCCGTTCAGTAGTTTTGGCGTGAAAGAGTAACAGACAGACAGACAGATAGAGTTACTTTCGCATTTATAATATTAGTATGGATATTAGTATGGATTACTTACTTTAGATTCTGCAACCACCTACGAATACACAGTCACTCACACTTATAATTCCAGGAAACGCTAAGACCATGATTCAGGATTTGGGGAGTCTTAAAATTGTAACCATTAATATATTTTAATAAAGAATATTTTAGTTTATTTTATTTATTTATTTATTTATTTATAATTAGAATGAAGAAACTGACGACTAACCTTCGCAAAACATGGGAACCAGACCATTGAACAATGGTTATACGTTTCGAAAACTATCCGAAACATGCAGGACCTCTTCACTCACCACGGAGCAACGCACCCAGAAATACGCACGTAGGATTTAAAAAATTCACATGCAAGGAGAGTTCTTAGCCCCAGCTGCTACCGATCTTGTTCACGCTTATAAAACATTCTTAATTCTATTCAAATGTCTATTACCTTGTATTAGACGTAGGAGCAAAATGAAAGACGGCAATTTCAATTAAAACATTAAGAAACTGTTTAAGTTCCTCAGAAGATCCACAAGTTCAAGACATCTTAAAGGCCTTTAGCCCAAAATAATCTTTAAGCTTACCCTTCACGAGTTTGACAAGCGCTCCCTCAGAAGCCAGAACACCAAGGGCTATTCTGCTCAACGTCAGTCGATCAAAGGGATGATTGATGACCCCGCCGCAGTGGCGCCGCCTCCATCCGTGGCCGTGATGCGAACTTCTTAATGAATTTCACCTTTCAAACTTGTTCTATCAAAACTTGCTACAAAAGAGTTCGAAATCGGGGAACTTCCTACATCTTTGACTAATGGTTTCATCCGTTCTATAAATACTTGCTTACTTACTACGCTGGTTGAACGATTTAAGGTGGGTCTTGGAATTCTATAAATAAGTTTAAACATTTTGAAAGGCCTCTGGATATTTCGTATGTTTGTTCGTATTTCTAACAACGTGACAAAACCTGCACGGTTTGAATAGTTTCTGAAAAGTGTAAACATGATTCAGTTGGTCTAAGCTCCCTCTTATCTCATCGTCATTTTCTTACGTTTACACAACCAAACCTACACTTTTTTCTGTTATTTTTAGGGTCTCAAATAGGTAAAAGAAAAGGGTTACCTCCATATCTCATTCCATTATTTACTTCGTCAACAGGTAAAACGTTCAATCAATAAACTTCTATCTATTTCTATTTGTTAAAGTAAACACTCGCCCATGTTTTTTCTTGTTTTTAATTTTATATGAAGCATGGATAGATGTGTCCAAACAAAGTGTACAACAGCCGCTCTCAATATGTTTGAACACACCTTTAAGGGTCAAAATGGTTAAGGATAGAGGAGAAATTTGAGGGTTAGAAAAGTTTTCCTAGATCACAAAAAGGACAGATATGAGTTACACATACCTACTTAAAAATGACTGGCCCAATGGCGCATTTGGTAGTGACCCTGCCTTATACTGGGTGTAACAAAAAGGGGGTATCAACCCAAAGAGAACCGGTTCTGACAAACTTCACAAATCTCATATTCGAGTTTTTAACCTTCCAAGTTAATATTCTGATTATTAATAGTTAATTGAAATCCGATCCTTAGTGAAATCCATTTCAATTCGCACATCACTAGGTGAGCAGTCAGCTGATAAGGTTATTAACCTTTGACCACTCCTTCTGGAATAGCTACCGCCACTTGCACTCCTGGCTGTGCTCCTGGTCATTGAATACAATATTGAAATTGGTTCCGGACATTATTTTCATTATTTTTATGTTAAAAGAAAAGAAAAACATTTTTGCAGTGAAATGTGTTTAAAATCACAACATGATGTTTTATTAGTGATTAAAAACAATAATAAAAAAAAACATTTACCTTTCTACAATATTTTTTGCATCATGCACAATCGTGACAAGAATAAAATCATTACGATCGATTGAGATACCTACATTGACCAAGAAGTAGTAAGTATGTAGGGTAGGTAAGCAGGTACATAATGCACGACAAGCAAAGAGTCAATGAAATTCACATAATAAAAGAGTGAATAAATCCTGATGTTTTTTATGTGATAGATGCTCTACAAACTTAGATGCAAATAAATTGGATTTTTCAAGACGTAACGTAAATAGGTTGGCGCGCTAGTTTCGTCATTATAGCCCCTTAAATAAAAGGGGGCATTGTTTGACACCATCATCTAAAGGTCCTCAGTGTCTAAACGGACGCATGAC
>JABMDO010001095.1:0-18265 GCA_014851415.1 Cnaphalocrocis medinalis
TTTCGCAACAGTAAGCCCCGAACTTGCCGTGTCTAGAACAAAATTGTGCTTTTAAACTATGGCAAAAGTTATGTATTGCTTGCTATTTGATTTATTTATGTTAGAAATTATCAGCTCCATTTATTATCGACGTGTCAAGTTCGTGTCTCGCTCGACCTCGTAGATATAGATACATATCTCTTGTATCGAACAGAAAAAAAACACACTAGTTATTCAAGTTACTAATTATCGCGCTTAGTTAATAGCCATTTATCAGAACTGCTACATTAAATTTTTTTATCTTTTTTATGAGCATCTACAGAACTCGCAGTGTACCGCGTGGTCCGACACACACTTGGTCGGATGTCCATTTAAATAAATAAATTCACACAACATCTCATACATTGACCTGATTCCATACTAAGTAGCTCAACCACTTGTTACAGATAGGTATCAGACAACATAATATAATACTTAAATACATAAAAACACCCAGACACTGAACAAACACGTTCATCACACGAATGTTTGTTTAGGGTGGTGATAGAACTCATGGCCTTAAGCACAGAATACTTAATAGTACAAGGTACAGAAGACCCACTTCTAAAAACCGTTTATGGAAATAAAGACTCAGACTACTATAATCTAACGTTGAAATTCCGACCGCCCAGCGTTCAATGCCTACCATTATTCATACCTAGAAGTTCTCTTTCTATTGCAAGCAACTGTCGCGCGTGTGTCGCCGCTCGTTCGTGATTTTCTACTAATTTTCCCCTCCGGAGGGGACGCCGCATGTACTTGCAAGTTCGATACTACACGCGGAGTGGGACAGGCCTGCCCTAAGCGTCTACGGCAGCGTCACTACCACATGCGCCATCCGGTCGACTATTTATTAATTTAGGACATCACTAACTAACTGTGGGAGTGTGGGTGTGTGTGTTTAACTGTGGGAGAGCCACGCTTCGGCATGAATGATCTCGACCGGAGTGATACCACTGCCTCACAAACGACTGGTGTGAAGTAGCGCCTGCGCTGTGTTTTGGAGGCCCAATAGAAGAAAGGGGTTGAAGTTAGGCAGCGTGCTTGTAACTCCACCGGTGTTGCAGGTGTCCATGGGCGGCAGCATTGCTTACAGGTGATCCGCCTGCTCGTCACCTCACCACATACAAAAAAAAAACACAAAATCTGAATTCTCTGTGTTAGTAATTTCATTCACAGAGTCAACAAATCGTTGCCAAGGCCAGGAAAAGCAATTAAAAAGGTCTCCGAAGCCCTTCGTGGTAATCCTCGTAGGGACGTCACCACTGATTACGTGCCCTCGTTAATTGACTGAGGGTGAGGGGGGAGGAGGGGGAGGCGTGTACGCATTGCACGTAATCGCTGAATGACATACGCAAATGAATGAAAATGTCCAGGCGTGTATGTTATGGATTTTTTATAAGATTTTTTTTTATACTAGAGTCAGCACACGAGCAAGCTGCTAGTAAGTAATCAAGTAAATAATCAAATCACAATGATAGCAAAAGGATTCACGAAGTATTTATAGATAGACTAGCGGCCGCCCGCGACTTCGTACGCGTGGAGTTAATTATTGACACTTACCGTCATATTTTGGACAATCCACATATTTTTATAAATTGTAGCCTATGTGTTATTCTGATGTATAAGCTATATTGTGGTAAAGTTTCATTCAAATCCATTCAGTAGTTTTTACGTGAAAGAGTAACAAACATCCATACATCCATACAAACTTTCGCCTTTATAATAGTAGTAGGATAGATGCTCCTTATTGCACAAAAGGTTACAGAACTTAATGCTATGATCATAGACAAAAACAATCTCGGCGGTCTTATTTATAGCGACCTCTTCCTGACAACCTTGGGGCAGAGAAAAATACAGGTAATTCTTTTTAATATTATTACCACATGCTACTTCGAAGAGTCAATTACTATTTTAATAAGGCATCTAGTGTATAATTGTTATTACTTTTGTTATTTTGATTTTTATTTGTATTTAAGTCCTCTGAACCTAACCCTCGCACAAGACCTTAGAGGGTAGGAGTGGCTGAAAATCAGCGCTGACCCATGTCAGCACTCGCTGAAGCGTCTTTCCAATCTATACAAGGCCAGAACGCATCCATAGGAAACTGGTCGTGTATATATTGTAATACTGTTTTTAAATGTGCGATTACAAAGTATACACGAATTTTGCGTAGGCTGCTCGTGTATAGTTTGTAACGTGATTACCCAAACTATACTACATCATTTACGCCTTACAAGAGTTTAAAAGATCTTAATATTTATTATGAGCCCAAGTGTCCCACTGAAGGGCAAGGGCCTCCCAACGCTTTATACAAGGCGTAAAAAATAGCGATAATACCTACTACTAAACTACTCAACCAATTCGAATGAAACTTTTTTACTTTTTTTATTGTATAGCTGTAATATCAGGGCAACTTACAGGATATATTTTATTTTGAAGACCAGACTACTTGATGTGGTTGTTGTATGTACTAACCACAATAGCCCAGCTAAACTATAAGAGGTAGGTCAATGGCACCTTAAGAAAAGTTGTTTAGATTGATCAGCATTATTTGATGACATGAACAAAATCAAAGATCATGGAACACCTGGTGTGGAACTCTAAGAGCCCAGCTACACCATAACAAATATGGGATAAAATGGAATGCAAAATTGTCAAATGTGATGAGCATTTTTGGATGAGATCCGATAAGGAAGGATATTTTGAACTTAAAGGGGGTTCCAAGTTTGGTGATGGGACTACGTGATTCCTTGGCCCTATCTACTTCTACTATTTAAATAATCATCTTTAAGTCAAGAGTCATAACGAAGTTGCGGGCGGCCACTACTTAGTTACAAATATATGGTAAATACACTGAAATAGTTATTTAAAACGTGAAAAATGGTGTTGGAAAATTTTAAATTGATCATCAAGTGCAAGTTGGGAGAATATAATTAAGATTATTCTGGATTTTGTATTAATTGAAAGATTTTCTACTTTTACAAATACGAATTGGAACTGCTCGCGTATAGATTGGAATCTAAACATTTGCGCGCTTACTCCAAATTATACACGATTAGTCCGTATGCGTTCTGGCACTGTATATTTTGGAACAAGCTAGTTAAGTTTTGTGACTACGAAGTATACGCGATTATGTGCGTTCTAGCCTAGTATAGATTGGAAAACCTTAATAAAAAAGTGATTTCCAATCTATACGCGATTAGTTACACACCCTTGCGTTCTGGCCTTGTACAGAATGGAAAGACGCCTCGCTGAACCACTTCCCTTTGCTTTTTGTAATATCTTAAAAATATGTACCTTCATGTTGTTCGGAAAAGCAATAAACGCATTTTTATTTATTTATTTATTTATTAATCTTCTTATTGAAGGCGTTGAAGGGTGTTTGTAACTCATCTTTATTGCAAGCGTTAATGAATTACGTGATAACCAATAACGAAATTAAACTAATCTGGAAATATTGATTAATCAAACTACTTAATTAGATTCATGCCTTCGATAAGATTCCGGGAAATATGGCCTCAGAGATTCTAAGAAACCTCAGATGAGTAGCTGTCGAATTCCTGTGATCAAAACAATTCGTACGGTGGCGAGGACTCGAGAATTTAATAAATGTTTAAAAAGTTTTGGTTGGGTTTCCAAAGGCAGATTCTATAGAAATATAATTTACCCGAAATAATAACATAATAATAAATAGTGTATCGAACGAATAATTCAACTCACAAATAAGATTCTCAGAATATCTATTGAAAGTAAAATTGGACAGTTTCACAAGCCATACAAACTCTTTGTTTATGGTATACCTAGAAATAGACATCACCAAACTGAAAATCCAAGTCGACAACTGGTAAGTTATGCCTCAAAGGACAGACGAGCAGATCATCTGATGGTAAGCGATGGCCGCCGCTAATAGAGTGCACTTAGTCTTGGTTCAGTCTCATCTAATAGTAGAAATACGCGCCAAAATCCAGAGTGCACTTGCGTTTGCGCACGCTAGTCGTAGCGATTGTCCACAATATTCGAAACATTCAGGACATTATCATCAACAAAACAAGCCGTGTCAATAAAGTTTAGATAAGATTATTCAGTAAATGATTGCGTTAAAACTCAGCCCCGACGCCTGCCAGTTCCACGGCTAATTACCCACATCCCCCCCTTCGACCCACTTATAGCAATTAGACTCTCGTACCGAGAAACCGATAGCGAGACAGCGGAACCGGTTCTAACTTCTGGTCAGGGTTGGCTGATAAAATTGACAGCATATCCTTTGCTAATATCGGCATTTACTATGGCATTTACTTGTAAAATTGCTAAATGAAAAAAATTGCATTTCATTGATTAATTAATTTTCAACGAGTAATAATTTGATTTAATAGAATCACTGGTTGATATTGACCACTCGTAATTAATGTCAATCATAACATAAACTAAAAAAGTAGGTCAGACCCCTTATTTGGCACAGGGAAACCATCACGGCCAACTTTTGCTCCGCTCACTTCCCGGAAACGATTGTTTAGTTGACATTTTGACATCATTTAACTAATTCGGTATTTGACATGGTTAACAATTAAATAAGAAAATAATTGAATTATGTAGATTTTACGACGCTGATTCAGAATATCTATGTTAATTTACAAATTAAACATTAGAAATATTTTTATTTCTTAAAAATAAATAAGAAATTTTGCATCTGTGGATTATCAAAACTAAAACGGCTTGTAGCCAATCAGAACGCGTGACGTCACGATGCAAGAAACAACAAAATTCCCCTTGTGAACGGTGGTGTTACTGTTAGTTTGGGGTTAAACATTTGGACAAACAAAGGGAGAGTAAATGAAACAATATATTTTTAATTAGAATGATTTATTGAAATATTACAAAAAATCCTTATTACGCATTTATATTGATTTTCAAAATGAATAAGTTTATTGTACACGTGTCGAATATATTTCTGGGGGTCTAATTTTTTGAAATATTGGATAAACGAACATTCGTATACTTTTCTATATTAAAATTAGCGAGCTCCAATTATGGTTTACTATCTACTCCGTTATCATGCATGATACTCCCGGACCACATATTTTATTCCTTTTACCTCGAAATATTTTATAGCCACCTTTTTATTTTTAGAATAAATTCCAACATCGTATGACCAGAAGAAAGGACAGTAATTTCTCTAATTCACTTTACAATGTTTTAATATTATAATATACGTCTATACTATTTTATTCAAACTATAATGAAAAGAACGGATTTTGAAACTAACTGCAGTGAGTGAAAGATTCATTCAAAAGTCGAGTTGATTTATACCACGATATCATTATTAAATTTTTCTGTCGTTTACGTATCGTAACGATTTTTTATTAAAATACATTTTCTAGTTTAATACACATTTGATAATTAATAAAAGTCATTACTTATGATAGGAAACGCGATCTTGTTGCGAATTTTAGCTGTCAGATCGCCTTTTACATGAAAATACTGCACAATTCACCATTTTTAAGAGAAACGTCACGCGACACGGAGCGATGCAAAATGGCGATGTAGCGACATCCAAGTAGTTTTGTATAACTTAGTTGACCAGTTCCGAATAGTTGACCAATGTACTTTGCCGGAGGGGAAACGCCCGGTATGGCATCTCCAGTGGCTATATACTCAAAGATTGAATCATGACGTCGAGGGCTAATTTGTCACGTGACTTGCTGTTTTGGCGGGAAATTTGAATCGTATTATTTAAAATGGCTGTTTTTGTTATAAATTAACTTTAAAAATGAAATAGACAATTATCAAACGTATCTTTAGTGTCCTAAGAATACAATAAAATACTTTTTTAAAAATTGTCAAATACCCAATTCAATAAAAAGACAAGACATAGGGGTTAAAAGGCCGGTACACACCCTTAGTAGTGGCTTTATCGTCTTCAAGGGGGGGGGGGGGAGTCCCCCAGCGCTTCGAAGGCGGGAGTAGGGAGTGGGGGAACCATGATCTATAATTTGAAATTTCTTGATTTTTTTTAAATTGATGATTGGGAAAGACAGGCGCAGGAAGGGTGTGGCAGTGCGCACCACAAAGGAGGACGAAAAGCGCTTTGTACGCAATCAAGGAATATTTACCAAGAAAGGATGATACCCCGCAGTTCGTCTACTTCCGCGGGAAACGGTATGAATGGATTTAACCTCTTATTCTGCATACACGTGGAAAACATCATGTCAGTTATATACCCGGATCCGAGCCTTGAGTAAACAAAATTCAAATATAACTCGTACGTACCACCTTACCTCACATTCCCGGTCTATTTAGAAATGTCTAAAATAATCCATCACCCTTGAAATGCTAACAAGGGTTAAATTTAGAACTAGGGATGTGAAAAAGATATTAAACTTATTAAATTCTATTGCAGATATAATTACAGAATCGGATCGAATACATATCAGTATTTTTTTATGTGATAGGGTGCAGACAAGCAAATGGATCACCTGACGGTAAGCGATAGCCGCCGCCCATAGACACCTGCAACACCAGTAGAGTCACAAGTGCGCTGTCAACCTTTAACCCCCTTTCTAAATAAAAAAAATGCTGCTATAGCCATACCGCTCTGAGGAAGGAAGGTGTGGCGACTAAGTTATACCTTCAAAAAACAAGTAAGACATTTCTGAGTAAAAATCTTCAAAAAACCTAGTATATATTAGCAGAACATCCCATCACTATTTTAGCACTCTTCTCAGAGTAATTCGACGTTACCTACACTGTATTTACTCTGGCTTCGGCTGAATGAATGACTGATGCGTGTACTGGAAGGCGCCTCGGTTTAGCGGTTTTCCGGCAGCCACAGGTTCAAAGGGACCGCATCTCGATTCTTAACTTAACGTATTATGAACATCCCTCCAATGAATGATTTAATTTGATATGTGACTTTGCAAAGTGCTGATAATATTTGTTAGTTTTTTATGCTTGTAGCAGAGAATACGATATACTGCCTAGCGCGTAGGTCAACGAACTCTACAATGACAATGAGCCGACCAACTCTGTCAGACTCAGCCTTCGATATCGCATCGCTAGTATATTTTTTATGTGAAAACTTCATCTGACTTTGACTGACCCAATGGCACATTTGAAAGTGACCCTGCCTCATACGTCAAAGGTCGTGGGTTCTATCCCCACCCTGAATACATTTGTATGATGACCACTTGTGTTTGATTTTAGTGTCTGGGTGTAACATAATATCCCATCAAAAACATACATGTGAAATGTAAAGAGTGTTTGTTGTTTATCGAGTTCAGCGTCAAAAGAAATGATATCTAAATAGGTGCCAAGGTCAATGGTGAGACCTACTCGGCTAAGCTAGCCGAGTAGGTCTAGATGGTAGGTATATAGTATTACCTATATCTGTAATTCCGATACGATACGTCATCAAAGGTGCTTCGTGTTAAGTACTGGCGCTATCCGCTACACAAGTGCTAGTATGTACGGAGTCTGGTCAATGTATGAGATATTGTGTGAATTTATACTATGATTTTTAATCATGTGGAGTATACGGACAGATGCAAATGTCAAGTTTCTATACATTTTGCATCTGTCAAATTTAGTGATAATATATGGGGATGACAAATTGTCATCTGTCAGTTTACTCCACATGATTAAAAATCAGAGTATATCTATTTATCTACCTCTAAAAAAACTACGGTTCACGTGTTAACTCCCAGACAGCCCCACAGCGGACGTGGACCATCAGCGCAGCACCCGCTGAATTGTAGCGGAACAACCGCCTGCGCGCGCGCACCGTGAGATCGGTCGGCGCGGATCAACGCCGTCCATTGACGGCGATCTGCCATTGCAGATCTTACGCTTTAACCACACAATGGGACTAAACGGCCGTGTTTATTGGCTATTTGTTAACGGATACGGACGGTTTGCATTTATGATGCCGAAATGCGAGAAGAATCTAGAGTATTTGCTGTGCTTCCAGCGATATTCTGGGATACTATTTCTAAAGAGGTAAATTCTGAAGACATCTTACCTTATATTAAACCGTAAAAGGCGAAACACCAGCGCGAAGCAATCAACGCCCAGCGCCATCTATTGGTAGACAGTGGAATGTCCCGAACAAAGTGAGGACGGGACACTAATCCATACTTCCATACTAATATTATAAATGCGAAAGTAACTCTGTTTGTCTGTCTGTCTGCTACTCTTTCACGCCAAAACTACTCAACGGACTTAAATGAAAGGAGAACGCGACCGTTGCATACATTTGTGGGCCGAATGTTATACAAATCAAAGATGCCTTAATTTAAAGGATTCATAATAACAATTCACCACAAAAATTTTGAGAAGATTAGGCAATCCAGGAATCGAGATATTTGAATTAATAGTAAAAGTGAGGTTATGTAACCTGTAATAAAACGGCTATTTGCAATGGTGTCTGCACAATGTTTTTAATCGCTTTGAGACTAAATTATGCAAGTAGGTAGAGGGCCGTTAGACTTATTTACTATTTTGGTACCTACTCTGTACATTCCATAGGTATATGTCACACAATAAGAACCCAAAATAAGCGAATAATTATCATCTCATGCACATTTTTGGGCTCTGTCTTGCGTCCCTCAGTTTTTTTCAAATCGCAAAAGGTTTCAGTAAATTAATTAAAAATAAACATACTTGCATTACAGGCTTATATATATACCTCATCCAAGCGTGTATCCCGGTTGCCGCCATTAGGTATGGAGACCCAAAGTACGCTTCAACTATGATCCTGATTTGACGAGCCTGGTTAATTGCAATGGGAAGATTGTTATCTGACCTGACTCGGACCATAGTCAGGACCAACTGCTTTACGTGTCTTTCCAAGCACGGAATCATCGTTCTTATCGGGCAATCAAGTAATTCAAGCCTGCAATGTCCTAACCAAACTAGGAAAACCTTACAAACTGAGTGTTCCCCGCAGGAATCGAACCCACGACCTCCTGGTTTAGAGCGCAGCGCTCTAACCACTACACTACGGAGGCAGATACATGCTTACATTTATCAAGTCTATACCCCCTGCGAGGCAGACAAAGCCTAAGGTTATAAAACCATTAGAAATAAATCAAAGAGAAAAGAAAGCAAAATAAAACACTATTATAAGATTACATATAACTTTAATTATTTTACTCTTCTATAATTAAAATAATGTTCGTCTAAAAACTGTGCAGGGGGTAATATATTTACTTGGTATCTTGCCCAACTTAAATACCAAATAATGGACATAATATGGGCGCAGCAGCCTACTGTTCTTCTACCTACACAAACACTAGAATGCCCGACTTGGTTTTGTGTTTCTATTAGTTGTCTCCCACTTATTACATCCTGGGCCATATTCCAACATGCATGGCAAACATAGTCCTGATTGGTTACCTGCAATATGGTCAGTTAATAATTTATGTTTAAACAATACATATTGATTAGGTACAGAGCAATAAACTATTTGATTTGATTTGATTTAGTTAAAATCGTTAGGTACTCTCTGATTGAGGGGCACGCCACTGATTGATCACCAATAAAACCGCCTCACTATCCAAAACCCTTCTACCAATTGTATTGCAACGGTTAGTTGCAATGTTGCAATTTACACAGCGATCCATATCATCAAAATCCAAATCGTAAAGCGTTATTTGTTAGTCCAAAATACAAAGCCAGGTAATTCACATTTGCAACATCGATCAGATAGTCCGTATTATAGCCAAAGTCGTGAGAAAATCCATAAAACATAAAAAGCATAAGAGCTCCAAACGAAAGAAAATGAAATTCTCAATATTTTTCTTGACAAACGTTTTATTGACATTTGTCAATTCAATTTTTCTTTTTAAAAAGAAAAATACATCACCTCATACTTCATCTCGAAAGAGTTCTAATTAATCCGAGTGTTTCATAGATTAGGTACAATATCGATTATCAATTTCTTACACGATTTTCTTGCGATTTTCATACATTTTAACGATTATTGTGTTGTCATCAAATTCATTTTTTATCGATAATTTGTTTTATACGATGTTTTTAAGTTTTCTAATATTCTGGATTGTAAAATGGTCTAGTATTTTGTGAGTTTCTTTACAAAAATATAACCGATTTTTGAGGATGCTTTTCATCTTGATAACTTTGGGCCCAGAGATCCCCTCCTCCTTTGGTATACAGATAATCTAGACCCTGAGAAAGGACATAGGCTACTTTTTATTGCGAAAAGGGGGTTGTAAGGGGTTGAAAAGAGGGTAAAAAGTTACTTTTCCACGCGGACGGAGTCGCGGGCGGCCGCTAGTAGCTTATATAGGGACTTTTAGCACATAAGAGAAAAAGTCAGCTAAACTATGCTGCTGACCCGATCACTATTATAATATGTATCCGACAAAAGAGTATCTGCCGTCGAAATCTACCCAGATCCTCAGTCTTCACGGATAAAGTTCTAAACCATTAACCCAATTAAAATTTCCACACAGAAATCCTAACTATTCCTGACCCGACCTTCATATGTACTCAGCGATAATAAATAGCACATATTCGTATAGCGACGATACCCCGCGGACCAATGTAGCGTTAAACATAATTATCCTAAGTTGCAGTATTAGGTCACTTCGGCGCTTATTAGGGTCAACGGGAGCCAACTATAATGCCACCAAGCGCTATTAAATCGTATTACTAAATATTACAAGTTTGACTTTATGAGTGCCATGGGCCGGCTCGACCGGAGTGATGCCACGACCTCATAGAAGACCGGACGTGAAGCAGCGCCTGTGTCTCTATTGGTGTTGCTGGATTCTATAGGCGGTGGCAATCGCTTAACATCAGCTGATCCGTCTGTCACCTATCTCATAAAAAATAATATTTCCATCAGAATCAACTTAGCGATTCCGGTGATAGAATCGTAGATAGATAGATACTCTTTATTGCACAACACTATTGGGTTTTGGGAGTCAATGAGAAACTTATTTGTTGGTACTAAACGATATCTTTATTAAATCGTTTTATAGGAGAGTACGCATGTTTACAAATGTACAGTTAGCAGAGTAACGAGACTCACAGACAGAGCCAGACTAACTATCTGAGTCAACAGACTCCACAAGACGAACCAGCCGAGTCGACAAGACTCGCTGACATCTCAAGACTTACTAACAGCTCAAGACTTACTAACAGAGTGATCCCTCAGGATTCAAGATCGAAATATGTATTCGTAAAATGAACCTTATTAACAAGTGCAACAAGAGGAACTCTATTACTATGCAATTAAGTGCAGATTAGCATGGGACGAGTTTGAGTTATTTTTGATGTATTCCAACACGCCCCCTCAAAAATAAATTCTAAACTTAAACAAAAAAATATTTACAATTATCATGTACTCTCCTATTGACTGGGAACATTTCTATTGGCCCAACATTCGTTGCAACGAGGATTAGGGAAACCAGTCAAAACCTAACCAGGCCAACAATATTAATTAAATTCTAAATCTTAAAAATCTCACTTATTACAAAGAATCACTCTTATACATAGTCTTGAAAAAACAAACACTTTGTTTTATTACAATACGCCTAATTTCATTCTCAATTCTGAGAAGCGTAAGGTCGCCAATGACTTTGTCAGCACATCAGCCAGTTGATTACCTGTGGGAACATAAATCATTTTAATAACATTTTTCTCAACCGGTTCCCTAGAAAAATGATACTTTACATCAATATGCTTTGATCGTTTGTGACATGTTGGGTTGTTAGCAATGCTTATGCATCCATTGTTATCCTCATAAATAGGAATTGCACCAGGTACCTCAATAGTTTATGCATCCATTGTTATCCTCATAAATAGGAATTGCACCAGGTACCTCAATATTTATGCTGGTCATTAAAGCTTTTAACCACAAAGCTTCTCTAACTGCTTCAAACAAAGCCATATACTCCGCTTCCGTAAACGAAGCTGCAACAGAAGTCAGCCGCTTTGTTTGCCAACATATTGTGCATCTTTCAAACAATTGAAACAAATAACCACCACGGGCTTTTTCTAAATAATGCACAACCAGCCCAGTCAGAATCAGAATAACCACTCAATATGTCACTATAATCATTGCGAGTGTAAATTTATGGTTCCTTTTAAACATCATAACACTCTTTTCAAGTGTAACCATAAGGCCTCGTTGTTTTTGCTAGCAAATCTACTAAAATGTTCACACAAAAACTTAGGTCGGGTCGTGTGCACAACATGACATACATCAAACAACCGATTAGGTTTTTACAAGGGGCACTTGTAATTTCACACGAATTCAAAGCTTCAAAATCAACTTTAGTTTCTAATGGCATTTTGACAGATTTATAGTCACTCATGTTGAACTTTTATAAAACAGACATATGTAACAACTTTGGTCCAAAGTGACCTTTTTGCTGTCGTTTCTTGTAACTTTTATTCCCAAGAAACAATTTATGACTTTCAAGTCAACCATTTTAAACTTTTGCAATAAATAACTTTTGAAACTATACATGCCGATCATATTACGACATCAACAGACACCACACACAAATGTTTTTATGAATGTCACATGTGTCTAGAAAATAAATGCATCGATCAGCAGATGAGTATCGAAAACCTTTTTCAATCAAAGCATTTCAAACGTTTCAAACCATAAAGCTTTCTTTAATTTGCAGACTTTATTTTCTGCCTTAGGCAGACCTTCAGGAATTTCCATGTATGTTTCCTCGTTAAGATCTCCATTCAAAAACGCTGTTTTCACGTCCATTATGGTGAACAAGTAAATTAAATTGATTCGCAAAAGCAATTATATACCTGAAACTTGAAATTCTTGCGACAGGTGCAAAAGTTACATTGTAGTCAGTCAAATACTCCTGACTAAAACCTCTTGCCACTAACCGAGCTTTATATTTTACAGGTTTCCCAAACTCATCATTTTTAATATTAAATAACCATTTACAACTGACAATATTTCTGTTCGCTGGTTTCGACACAATTATCCATGTATTATTTTGAATCAGTGAATTAATTTCATCAGCTATAGCATTTTGCCATAAATACTTCAAGTCATCTCTTAATTCGATTTCTTTATATGACTTAGGTATTTTACACACTAAAGAATTAGCAAACAATAAATAGCTCTCAGAAATATCATCGTTTTCGTTATATCAAATAGAAGACATGTCTAAGCTCGTGTGAAGTCGCATTGGTTGGGGACGTAGTCAATGTATCCTGTAATGAAGAGTAGTCTGAAACTGTATGCACATCTGTTCCGCGAACAGATTTCTTAGGCGGTGGACCTAATGGTACCGTTTGTGACATTACATTATTATCTGATTTCTCTATATCAGACATGTGTGATTCTCCATAATCACACCCGTCAGAGGTACTACCAAGCTTACTGGAACTTTCAGACAACATTCTTTCAGTATGCTTGCCGGAATTAACTAAAGTTATTCCCCCAGGCTTTAAAGGCCTGAATGATAAGAAATTAATCTCATCCACATTACATCTCTGACTCACAAACTTATCTTCTACCACATCCACACCTTGTAGCCATTCGGTTCAAAGCCAACCAAAATACGTTTTAAAGACTTATCGTCAAACTAGGCTTTCCTCACTTTATTGTGATAATATACAGTCGAACCGAAAACCTTCAAATACTTTAATTGAGGTTCTTACCATGCTACAATTCAAAAGGTGTAACAAACATTTTCAGTGCCGTGGTGGCGCTAATATTGATCAAATATGTACCAGTCAATACAGCCTCACCCCAGAACGCCTTATTTAATTTATCACCCGAGATCATAGCTCGACTACGTTCTGTAATAATCTCATCATCCTTTCCGAGACACCATTCAAGGAAGGAGTATGAGGCACTGTCATGTGGTAGGATATACCCCTGTGCAAACAATACTCTTTCATCTCATTAGAAAAATATTCACCACCATTGTCACAGTACAAATTGACCAGTCTCAAACCAAAATGAGCTTCACTTTTTGCAACAAAGTCCCGAAAGCAAGCAAAAACATCTGTTTATGAGCTTTTAAATACGTTGCACAATAGTGCGTGTACTCATCAATAAAAACAACAAAATAGTTTTTGTCGTCAATGGTCGTGGGTGTGATAGGACCACAGACGTCTGAATGGACATTAAATAGAGGTCGACTTACAATTTTAAACTTTGACTTATTAAATGGCAAACATGATTGTTTTCCATTTATGCAATCTTCACACAGTTCGTCATTAGGTGATATATTATTTAACTTTTCAGTATCTGAAAACATTTGCTTACTTTTGATTTGCATAAACTTAGATTTGCCAATATGGCCTAATCTTTTATGCCATAACGTGTACTTATTGTTTACACCTCTATTTAACGACACAGACGTATGTTAAGCATTACTGTAAAGCACTAAATTAATACCAATCAAATTGTTCATCGACTCACCCTTTGTTACCAAATTCTTACCCACATCGTATATTTGAACGCTGCCATCTTTGTCAAATACAACAGTCATACCAGCTTGTTGCATTTTCTTTACTGATAACAAGTTGCATGGAATATCAGAGCTGAATAATACATCCTGTAGTATTCCCTTTATGCCAAGGCTAGTCATAACAGGTAGATTTCCTTTCTTTGTAGTTCGTACATAAAGGCTACGTGCCGTATTTAGCAACCGAAATAGCGATGGGTTGTTGAAGGGTTTCACAAGTGTTGAGCCAAATCTTGTCTGTTTATCAGGTGATCCGATGCTCCTGAATCCAAAATGAAGGTAATATTGTGCTCATCGTTTCCCATACGGTCATCAATGTCATCTCCAGCCATGAAGGCAAATGATCTATTTGAAGATTTCTCAGTATCCGCAGACATCTGGACCGATGGTTCAAGCGGTCCTATTGTTGTAAGGTTGTTTTTTTTTTTTTTTTTTTTATAGTTTTTATTCAAATTGCAAGTTCTTTTTAAATATCCAAACTTGCCACAAACATGACATTTCATGTTTTTATTTGTACTTGTTGAAGTACTTTTTATGAGCAGATATTCTATTTGCTATGTGTTGTCTACTTCTTGAGAAATTTGAACTTTCTGCCTGTAGAATTTTCATAGAAGTATCCTATCTCTCATTTATTATTTTTTATTTCATGGTTAAGAAGTCGTGTTCTCAAAGCAAGCTTAGTTGCTATGATCTTCCTTTCATAGATGTTACTCAATTTTGAAAGGATTTCTTTTGCGGTATAGTTTCCGGTGATAACTGTCTACCATATATTCGCCACATTTTCTTTCTTTTGCCACTCCTGCGTTAATTCACTTGGTCTCTCTTCGTCGATCACAACTAATACATCAAGTTCTTTTAATAATTGTCTGTTTCTTAATTTCCAAATACTAAACTTTTCACCATCGAACAGCCTAATGTTTCTTTTCAACGCAGAACGGTCCATGGTTAAAGTCAATTAAAACGCACAGCGAAAATAATATAAAGTTCACAATTAACGCGCACACAAGTGTCACTGGTAATTCACATAAAAATGTCTGTGGCAATATTTCAAACAAAAGTTCTCTATTATACTATTATTACACTTACTTTAAATTACTGCAATGACTGGGCCCATAACCTATTGGGTTTTGGGAGTCAATGAGAAACTTATTTGTTGGTACTAAACGATATCTTTATTAAATCGTTTTATAGGAGAGTACGCATGTTTACAAATGTACAGTTAGCAGAGTAACGAGACTCACAGACAGAGCCAGACTAACTATCTGAGTCAACAGACTCCACAAGACGAACCAGCCGAGTCGACAAGACTCGCTGACATCTCAAGACTTACTAACAGCTCAAGACTTACTAACAGAGTGATCCCTCAGGATTCAAGATCGAAATATGTATTCGTAAAATGAACCTTATTAACAAGTGCAACAAGAGGAACTCTATTACTATGCAATTAAGTGCAGATTAGCATGGGACGAGTTTGAGTTATTTTTGATGTATTCCAACAAACACATTACAGAACTTAATGCTAATAGTAATTTCCAAATACAATATCGGCGGCAATATCGTATTACCTATGTCTATTTTTTTTTTGTATATTGTGTATCGATATTATGTTTGTATATAACTAAAATAGCTCAGACATTTACATAGCGGTACCAGCTGAAACCAGCCAAGTCGACGACCTTTGACGCCTGTAAACCGTAAACTAACCCAAAAGCAATTACCACAAACCACAAAAAACTACAACGAAAACACAATCTTATTTTTAAAGCAATACGTCTGAAAAAGGTTTTCCATATTTGGTATAAGTGTCGGCATAATCGTTTGTGAAATATTGAGTGAATCAATCATAGAGGGAAAACTACTATCATTATTTCAGCAATCGTATCAGAAAACGACCCCAGAAAGTAATAAGCATAAGGGCGAAATCGGCGTGCAGTTGGCGACTGAGCTAAGGTTGCCGATATTTTTGGAATGGAATAGGCGCGAGCAATGCCGACGACAGCTGACAAGTTTCCGCCATTTATTTTTCGAGGATCTATTCGGCGACTGTTATTGGGTGTCAGCCGCTATGACGTCACAAGTTCAGTAACAGGCTGATGTGGGCAATATGAGAATACCCAGATGGGAAAAAAAAGGCTGTTTCGTATTTAATTTGACATTTTTCGATCTACTTTCTGCAGCTGAATTCTCTCTTCCATCATAGAAACCCTAAACGGAACGCGTTAAGCCCTTGATGGGCAGTAGGTATAAATAAATACAATGAATTGGTTTTGGACCTTATCTGCAAAACATAAGGTTCAAAATATGGTGTCTAACATATCGACAGAGCCCCATAAAGGGTTAAAAGTGTCGCCACCAATAAAGGCTCCATTAGCAAAAGAGCTTAGTTAACTTTCACTATTGGTTAGAACAAACGGTCAAAAGTTTTTGACAGCGCACTTGTGACAACTGGAGTTGCAGGTGTCTTTGGGCGGCGGCAATCGCTTACCAACAGGTGATCCGACTGCTCGTCTGCCACATATCACATAAAAAAACAGACTACGGATAAAAAAATCGGTCCTAAGAAGCCCAAGAATGGGAGAGCGTCCTACACTATGACTGTTTACGCTCTCTACTCTAAGACGCTTTGCTCAAACTCTAGTCAATCCTACAGCAGACGTCAAACTTATCAAAGGACCCTTCAGTTTCGGAACATCCATTGAACCTCGACGTTCCATTCACAGGGAATCACGAGCCGGCGGCGTGCCGTCACGTTCCTATTCACGCAGCTAATGTATCAGATGGGCGATAAACGTTAACGTTGACAGCGCTTGTAAACACACTTCCGAGCTGATATGGGACACGCGAGGCTTGTTCGTAAACTATTGCGGTATGAAATCAACTGGTTATGGACTTTTTCTACATTAATAAATAGCTGTCACCCGCGACTTCGTCCGCGTGGAGTTTTAACTTTTAACCCCCCACTTACAACCCCTTTTCGCAATAAAAAGTAGCCTATGTTCTTTCTCAGGGTCTAGACCTCTGTACACCAAATTTCATTCAAATCCGTTCAGTAGTTTTGACGTGAAAGAGTAAAAGACAGACAGACATGAGAGACATTTTTATGGAGGCTGTAAATCTCTGCTAAGTGGAGTCGAGGAAAATAAGGTTGGCATTTATATCGCTACGCTACTGCATTGGTGTAGGGGAGCAGCACTCTTTAGGTCAGGGGTTGACAAAATCTAGACTACAGGGCGAGGGTTCGAAGAAAAAAAGAGAGCGTCAAAGGAGTCTTCCGCCCCGGGAGGCCGATACCCATGCTACGCCACGCTATTGACTTTAACTTTAATTTTAGTTAACGATGATTACAGATTATTTTAATTCCTACATTTGGTTACAAAACTTCTCACATTTTAACTACTTAATTATTCAAAGCCTGTCATCCTTCACGTCCTAGAAAGAAATAAGATCCATCCTGTAATAGTAGAATTTCTTAAAAATACAATGCAGAGTTGGCAAACAGTGCTGAAAATAAAACAAAATACAGAAACTTCGCTAACTACTGAACCAATAAACATCAAACGTGGTATTTTCCAGGGAGATGCTCTAAGCCCGTTATGGTTTTGTTTAGCTCTTAACCCATTGTCTCAACTACTAAACAAATCGTGTGCAGGACATAAAATCAACCAAGATAGTCACAATAGCCATATACTATCACATTTGATGTATATGGATGATATAAAACTATACGCATCGAACAAAGATGATCTATTTACACTAGCGGACATAACACA
>JABMDO010001096.1:0-19192 GCA_014851415.1 Cnaphalocrocis medinalis
AGAAATAAGATCCATCCTGTAATAGTAGAATTTCTTAAAATAGCATGCAGAGTTGGCAAACAGTGCTGAAATAAAACAAAATACAGAAAATTCGCTAACTACTAGAACCAATAAACATCAAACGTGGTATTTTTCCAGGGAGATGCTCTAAGCCCGTTATGGTTTTGTTTAGCTCTGAACCCATTGTCTCAACTACTACAACAAATCGTGTGCAGGCAATAAAATCAACCAAGATAGTCACGAATGAGCCATATACTATCACATTTGATGTATATGGATGATATAAAACTATACGCATCGAAACAAGTGATCGTATTTACACTAGCGGACATAACACAAACGTTTCTCGAGACATATGCATGGAATTTGGTGTAGATAAGTGCAAAATTTAATTCAATAGAAAGGCAATTTCAAAACGACAGTACACATTAGATCAGGAGAGGTGATTACACCAATGTGAGCGAGCACTCCACAATATAAGTATCTAGGCTTCCAGCATCCAAACACATACAACCAAAAACAAACTAAACCGAGTTAAAATCCAAATTTAAGCATAGACTAAACCAGATTTTAAAATCACATCTCAACTCAAGAAATCTTGTTAAGGCCATCAATACCTACGCAATCCCGATCCTGACTTACTCGTTTGGCATTATTTCATGGTCACAGACAGACTTGACGGTACTACAACGGACAATAAATACAAACATGACTAGGCATAGAAAACACCACCCCAAATCCTGTGTCCAACGCCTTACCTTACCCCGACGGGAAGGTGGTAGGGGCATCATAGACATTACAAACTTGCACAATAGACAAATCACCACCCTCAGACAATACTTCCGTTATAAATCTGAAACATCAAAACTACATAAATCTGCATCCGAAACTGATAAAAGACTGACGCCACTTAACCTATGCAACACAGACACACAAACAAACGAACGACTAACGGACAACCATACGAAAACTACCACATGGTCTCAAAAATCCCTCCACGGAAGACATAAAGCTGACTTGAGCCAACCTCATGTCGACATAGATGCGTCGAACAAATGGCTGACAAGGGGCGAACTCTTCCCCGAAACGGAGGCATTCATGATGGCTATACAAGACCAGGTAATAGCAACCAGAAACTACAGAAAACACATCACCAAAGAAATTCAATCTGATAACTGCCGTCATTGCAATAGTGCTCCTGAAACGATCCAACACATCACAGGAAGTTGCAAATCAATAGTACAGACCGACTACAAGCATCGCCATGATCAAGTTGCCTCAATAATACACCAGTATCTTGCCCATAAATGTAAATTCATAGAGGAAAAGCTCCCATACTATAAATATTTACCGTCTACCATATTTGAAGATCACCAATATAAATTATATTGGGATAGAACCTTAATTACAGATAGGACAGTTCACTATAACAGGCCAGATATCACGCTTCAAGACAAATGTAATAAAACTATATATTTAATAGATATAGCAATCCCTAACACTCACAACCTCCAATCAACCATCTCTGCAAAAATAACCAAATACCACGACCTGGCAATCCAACTGAAAAAGCAATGGCAAGCAGACACCGTTCATATAGTCCCAATAGTAATATCTGCAACTGGAGTAATACCGCACAGTATAAATAAAAGTCTTGAAATACTAAATATCCCAACAACACTGACTTATCTACTACAAAAAGCCACCATACTCAACACCTGTAGGATAACTAGAAAATTTTTGTCGTCCGGAACTACAACCCTGAACACTATGACGCTTGACTGAGGTCCGCGTCATAGGAAGTTTTACCCGCCTTTTATAAGGTTGGAGAAAGATGAAAGTCTTTAATTTCATAATAATAATAATAAATAGTTTATTTCAGACAAAGTCCATATTACAAACTAACTATCAATATAACTTTAATGAATTTTGGAAATTCGCATTAAAAAAAATCTTACAAAGTGAAACGAAAATGTTTCGACTCTCCCTATAAAAATATTATTAAGGCATGAGAGTTTCATCATTATATATGGAGAGTTAAACAATTTTTCTAAAAGTCGTACTTAATTATCAAAATAACATAGCTCGGGTTTGTGATCACCAATCCGCATTAGGCAAGCGGCGACTTGATTTATATGCAAAGCTAAATGTGCAGAACTATTGTACAACCACTTTTAAAGCAAAATAAAGTATTATATTCTATTCTATTCTATGATGGAGGCCTTTGTCACCCTTTACCATAGAGTGGGACAGTATATTATATAGACGGTTACTTTACTAGTATCCTACTATACTCTTTTATTTATCAAGTAAGACGAGATTGCCTTTGGGGTTTTCCCAAAGCGCTATAAGGAAATATTTTCCCGAATTAGATACACAACAGACTTGTTAAACCAATATTGTACGGCCGACTCCTAAAAAACGTCGTATCTAGGTACCTGATACATATTTGAACTATGATAGGGTGGCCATACGAATATGAAATGCTGATCAAGAAAAGAGCGTCATCATAACGTGTTGACGCTTTTTTGTTGACGCTGGGGAATGCCGCTGACCCGAAGTGGGCCAACGTAGTCTTGCGACTCCTTATGCATACCCTCCTGCCGGGGGCAGGCGGGTTATGTCGGGCTCTCCTCCGGGTGGGACCGGAGGCATACCGACTAAACCCCCGACGCTCCCTCATCGCCAGAGTGGGGAGGAGACATGAGAACGGGTTGAAGAACCTTATTTCACATCCCATAACGTGTACCCTAAGTTTCTTTTTAACGTATTCTTTAAGTAGGTTTTTGTTTAGGTAGGTAGTTACCTTAGGCAACAAAAACTTAAGATAAAATTTATCAAACTATATTACTTATAGTAACTGGTTATATAACTACTTATACTTACCTGTATTTGGCTCATGCTCGGAAAAGGTCTCTATGACTATGAATCTCTTTATCACTGTACTTATATTCTGAAACAGATATTTGTGTTGGGTTTAGGTGTTTGTGTTTCCTTCGTTGTTTCTGGGCACCATAGTAGGTACAAGGGAAAAAGAAATATAATACTATAGAATTTGAGTTATCTTTGCAATTACTACTGTTAATTCGTTCCTTTTTAAAATACCGGCACATAGTAGGAAGGATTTCGAACTTGTGGAGCCTACCTTGAACAGTTTGATTCAAAAATATGCAAACCACTAACCTTGAACTGACATATTGCCGGTACACTGCGTGTAGTTGCAAATGATCTTTACGCCTCTCCAGCCATAACAATAAGGTTCAATTTTGAATCATACACAGAACAGTAATTTGTAGTCACGTGCTTAGCAAACTTCCTGCGCCCGCGCAATGTTTTGACGAATAATTAATGGGGATTTTATGCCTGATTAAAAGTGCACAGAATATTTTTAGCGCAATCAAAGATTTTATTAATGGTCTCTATATTTCCGTCTGGGTTCTAGTTTCTGGTTTGGTTAGTTACTATTATATAAGTATTATACCGAGCTACTGTTACTTACTGGTTTGCAAAATGAGTAGGTACCTACCTACCTAATGACAGAAATTTAATGAAGATGTCAATACTTCGTTTTGATAATATTTTGTTTATATAGGTAAGTTAAAGTGACGAATCGATGAAGATGAATCAATCCATACTAATATTATAAATGCGAAAGTAACTCTGTCTGTCTGTCTGTCTGTCTGTTACTCTTTCACGCCAAAACTACTGAACCGATTTAAATGAAATTTGGTATACAGATGGTCTAGACCCTGAGAAAGGACATAGGGTACTTTTATTGCGAAAAAGGGGTTGTAAGGGGTTAAAAGTGGGGTAAAAAGATACTTTTCCACGCGGACGAAGTCGCGGGCGGCCGCTAGTACTCCGATAAAGCGGGCAAAGAATAGAGAGCAGTGGAGGCTATTAGGGGAGGCTTAAAAAGATAAAAACGTCGGTCTATTTAGAATGACTAAGACTGGGTGTAAGAAAACGGGTTTTGGAATCTTTTGGCAACATAGAATTTTGTTTTTGATTATGTGTCTGTCGACTGTGCAAATTCTTCTATAATTAATTATAGTTGTTACTTGTTACTTTGAACAGCTTTAGTAGGTATCCAATTTAAAACAAAAAAAAGTTGCCCATACTAGAATTACCGAATAGAACCGGTCGGTTGTATCAACTCTAGGTAATACTGGTGTTTTTTACGTATTTCAATATATCTAAACTTCAGAATGGTCTGACGAATATATTAGTCGAATTATTTACCCTCTTGTATCGGAACCAATAGATGGCGATGGGTATCGATTGCATCTAGCAAGTGCTTCGCCATTTCCGTTTACTTATTTATAGGATATGTCGGGCATTCTGTTGTTTCTGCTCTGGTTTGACCGCAATGTCTAATCTCATCTCGTTTTTTTGACCAGGGTTGTCCCGAGCTCCCCTCTAAGCAGATAAGTACTCTTACAAACCCTGCAGGGCGCGGTGTACTGCTAGAGGCATAACTGCACCCACAGGGATGTGAAGCCATCTGTGGCATTCTGTTGTTTTTCCTTGTGGTCTAATAGTCTTGTTCTTTTACCCAGGGTTGCCCCGAGCTCCTCTCGAAGCAGATCATCTGGCAGACCCTGCAGGGCGTGGCGTACTGCCACCGGCACAACTGCATCCACCGGGACGTGAAGCCGGAGAACATCCTGCTGACCAGCGACGGCGTCGTCAAGCTCTGCGACTTCGGCTTCGCCAGGATGATCAGTGCGTATTACTTATATTAACACCTGAGGCATCAAAAATGCGTTGCCGGATCTTTAGAAAGAAATAAGACCTTTTCTTGAAGATCACTAGTTCGTATCTGCTCGGAAACACCATCGTTGGCAGCTGATTCCTCAGTTTACTTGCTTGCTTACTTGTTTGGACGCTATAGAATGCTGCCGGCCCAGGGTGTAATGGCCACCATCGTCGCCTCAAGGCAACGCCTTATGCAAACCCTCCTGCTGGGGAGCAGTCAGTTATGTCGGGTTCTCTTCTGCCGGAGGAATACTGTGTATATCTTAGGCTAATCAACATCGTCATCATTACCTACGTACAAAGTCGTCGCCTCACAGTGTTGCTAGATGACTGCCTCGGGTCGCGTTCTCCTCATTGTGTTCCCCGAAATTTCCCTAAAAAATACGCCGTGCACCAATTGTCCCACGGGTGAATTTCAACAAACCTAATTACGGTGGCGAATTTTTAAAACCACTTTACATACATTTTCGCCACCGGGATTGCACCACCGGACTTAGAAACAGTAACAAAATTGGCATTATAAAAAAATATATTATTCCACCACTAACTTACAGTCTATAAATATGACAGTTAACTTAATCTCAATAAGCTATAAAACTGGTTTTTATGTAAAGGAGAAAAGACAGCTCAAAATACATGCCACCGGTATTGATACGGTACTTGGGAAAATCACCCCCCCCATGACTACACGACAGTCTAGCATGCACGTGAGTCGCTCGCTTCACAGCCCAGGGTACCTACGCGATACCCGCTCCAACACAATTTTTGTTGATGAAACAGATATTTGTGTTTGGTCTGGGTGTTTGTGGTTCCTTCGTTGTTCCCGATTTCCATAGCACAAGGGAAAACCTTAGTTTGGGACCAGGACAATGTATGTGATGTCGTCTCAATTTTTTTTTATTTATTTATGATTCCTCACCGCGACTCCTATTATCACATAAGTAAATGGATGACGGTGATCAACCTATCATTGAGAAACCCTTATCCTAGTTCACTAATAAACCTCATTCCTCAAAAAGCTGGCATAAGTATCCGTATTTCTTAGACCCTGATTCCCTCTCCTGATCCTCTCCTAACCCTCACCCTTCGTCGCAGGTGGCAGCTGCTCGTCGGAGTACTCCGTGCACACCATGATACCCTTCGGCGTGGACGTACGGAGAAGGGCTAGTAACTATTCACTCTTATTCATAAACAAGTTTCTTTTACTAAGAATGAAGCGCAATTTTAAGTGTACCTACAGTTTCAGTTTTATTCGCAATAGTTAATTACAGAGCGCGCGAATCTATCTCAGAGAATAAATAACAGTTTTAGTGACAGACACCACTACGGATAGTGGCGTTCCACGGGATCGATTTTTTTCGACTAACATTTTGAATAGGTACAGAAATTTATTCACAATAGTCTTAAAGGCAATCCGTGTTTCCTCTGGGGTACCTACTATGTTTGATTTATTCTCCTGGAGGCGAGCAGACGAGTTCTACTGATTTTTGTTTGACGTTCTTAATTCAACATTTGAATCACTCGACCGCAGTACAACTCCACCCACTCGTTGCCAATCGAGTGACTCCAAGCGAGCGATAGATAATACTGATAAGTATTATTGGATTTCGAACCACAGAGTACCTTTTAATAGACTGAGAACATCCATGGCAGACGATACCAAAATTGAGTTGGTAGAAGACGTGGTTAAAGGAATACATTTATAATGTTCACATATAGACTGTATGTATATGTGGGTATAAATAAACCCAAACCTAAAGTCATCATAACATGACTTTAAAGTCAAATCAGTGGAAGTACCTACCTACTTTTGTCTCTGAATTTAACATATTTAGTAGAGACTGCCTCTTGGCATTAAGTTCGCCTATTGCATAACGTTTTGTGCAATAAATAAATTTATGCAAATTCGCAAATTAAGTAAAACATTTTGGTTTCCTGTACATGTCACTTCACATTACATATTTTAATTTATTTCAATGTATTCGGGTTTGGTTGACGTAGGCAAACATACGTTTAGGTACCTACGTGTGTATTGTTTAGGGGTCGCCCTCCGACCCCAAAGTGCCCAAAGTCAGCTCGAAAACAAAAGAAATCTCCGGATCATAAGATGTTTCAGCTTGGGGTCGAAGGTTTTACGTCGTAGAATTCTTTTGACATCTAAAAGCTTCAATCAAATCAGCTGAATCATTTAACTGATGTAAGTACCTACATACAACAAAACTAGCAAGCAAGAAAGAAAGAAAATACATTTGGATACCACAAACATACCTATTATGATAGAGACAAATGACACAAACACAAGAAAATAAAAAAATTAACTAAAATTTACATAGTATAAGTACCTACATGCGTCCTTCCGGTCATGATGACTTACGATGCCGAGACGTGGAGACTCACGGACGGAACTGACAACCGTTGGAGCTATAAAGTCCTTGAGTGGAGACCGCGACTCGGTAAACGTAGTGTTGGACGCCCTGCTACAAGATGGGATGACGACATTCGAAGGCTGGCTGGAGTGAGCTGGTTGAGAGTGGCCGAAAATCGGGAGCGGTGGCGTGCATTGGGGGAGACCTATGTCCAGCAGTGGACGAGCGTGGGTTGCTGATGAAGTACCTACATTAAATAACAACACTATTTGGTGTCGTAGGACCAAGAAACCTTTTTAAAGGCAATAAGAATTAGGAACAGAGACAAGTAGGAATCGACCCATAAAGAGAGTTGATAGAAGACGTGGTTTATGGAATGTAAATGTTAACAGATACACCCTGTATTATTAAACTTCCCAGCCCAATAAAATTTTCCATTGAATGGCGTTTTCAAGAATCAGATAAATTATTAAATTGGAATTACTTACACAGACTTGATTTGCTAAAACATTTTGGCTGTTACAACCCATGTTTAGGTTGGGACTTACAACGAATTAGTTTGGATTTATGCGGCGCTCAGAGCGGGCAATAACCGCTTTTCAGGTTAGGCTCTTATCGGAGATCGGCCCCTTGCCTTATCGTACCCAAGCAGTTTACGTTAAAATAAGTAGCTAAAATGGACATGGTTTTGAAACTCGAATCAGAAAAATGTAAGGACTATAGGTGGACTATAAAGGTCTGAATGGCAGCCAAGAGTAAGGGTAGTCCTATGGGCAGACTATCTATCCGTTATTTTTTTATGTGATAGCTGGCAGACGAGCAGACGGATCACCTGATGGAAAGCGATTGCCACCGCTCATAGACACCTATAACTACAGCAGAGTTACAAGTGCGGAGTTCATTCGGCGAAATACAACGCAGCCGTCTGCTTCACGGCGGTCTTCTGTGTGTGCGTGTGTTTGTGTATGTGTGTATGATGTTTGTGTGTGTGTGTGTGTGTGAGTGTGTGTGTGTGTGTGTGTGTGTGTGTGTGTGTGTGTGTGTGTGTATGTGTGTGTATGTGTGTTTGTGTACGTGCGTGTGTGTGTGTAGGTGGTGAGACTTGCTATGTGATAAGACATCCCCTGTTGACATTTCACCTGTGATTCGCTGTAATGTTTATTCATTTCGCCTTAGAGATATAAATAAAATAACATTGTAAAAGGACAAAGTATTAAAGTGGTTACTTAAGTGTTTATTAGCAATTACTTAGGTAATTTTAAAGCAACGCATTGCAACGATGTTTCGATATCGCACCGGCAACCGATGCGTTTCTAAATCATTATCGATGCTTGTCGACACTGTTGCGCTTTTAGGTGGACATCGGCGTTTAGACATCTCTTAGGTAAATTGTTTTTTTTATGTGATAGGTAGCAGACGAGCAGGTGGATCACCTGATGGTAAGCAATTGCCGCCGCCTATGGATACCTGTAACACCGGAGTCCCAAGTACGCTGCCAACCTTTTATCCCCTTCCACCCGGGTGGGCCTCCGGTGCCCTCACTCACTCGGCGAAACACAGAACATGTGCTGCTTCACGCCGGTTTTCTGTAAGGCAGTGGTAAGTATCACTCCGGTCGAGCCGGCCGATTCATGCCGAAGCGTGGCTCTCGCACAGTTAAATTTAATTATTTGGGTATACCTTTAGCTCGGCGTTGAGGGAAAGCATCGTGAGGAAGCCTGCGCGTTTGGGATTATTACTGAAACGTGTAACCAATGTACCATGATTCAGTTGGTCTGTTTCCCCTGTTAAAGGGTTGCGAAGATCAGTCGGCAGTCGCTTCATTGTAAAAACCAGACTCCACAAGTCCTGAATCTTAACAAGGTCTAACCGTACAGACAGCCACACATCAGGTTACCACTATCTGTCAAATTTCCTCAATTGATATAGAACCAAATGCGTTTGACATAAAGGTGAGAATGGAATGAGGAAATCTGACAGTTTTGTGTACTTTGATGTGTGGCTGTACGTACCTACGAAGTAAAGGCTTTGGATGCAACTAAATGACACGCTGAGATAATAGACAAAAACTAATAAAAACTAATTTTAATATAAATTTGTTGGCACATAGAACAGAATAACATCATTAAATTAACAAAGTACTTAATAATATTTATAGTCCAGACATTGTCCCATAAACATGTGTATACTACTGAAAGCGTTGAAAAGGTGATCCCAGCAACGGTTGTCATTAGTCATTTAACAGCTATATACCTATGTTGAATTTTGCACATGTCGTCAACAATGTCTATAAGACTAACGTAAAAAAGTCATTTTGAATTCGTAGGTCTCTTATTAAAGAATCACATTAAAATCCGTTACGTAACATACCTAGATTTTAAGGTGTAATAAGCATGTTAAGGAGTCTGCCCCTGTCTGTAGCAGAAATACTTTACATATTAATAAAAAGATTAATAGTTATCTACTAAGAGCCTTTAATATACCTAGTTTACCTACTCCTGCTACGCACTTGGACAAGTCTAATTAATCGAATCAAACCTGATAAGCATGACAACTAATAAAAACGTCCAAAAACAACCAGACACCCGGAATACTCGCCGTCTAAGCACGAGTGACCTTCGCGAGATCTCGGAGACGCTCACCCGTCTTGCATCACGCGAGTCGCTGCGCCCGCGCCGCACGTGAAACCGACCGCTGACCGTGGCATAGTTAGGTAGCGCCGTATAGTTAACGGTACATATCGAATTGTTTGACAAAAGTTTCGCATATTTCTTTGCTAGTCTAAGTATGTAACTCGGAAATCAATAAAGCATTTTTCATTTTTTCATTCATTTCCATTTGAAAGGTAGCGATTGAAAATGGTTGAAATTTTAAGGTCAGCGAAAATACTAGCTTAGCCTACCCAATAAATGATTGGGCAGCAATTAACATTTTCTTTACCTCCATCCATCAATCCAGTTTAGGTTGGGCTGATGGGTTATTTTGGGATTTTTCCGGGTGTGTCCTTTTTTAGAAGTTTTCCTTTTCCAGGGAACGCGAAAGTCTAGATTAGACGCTACATTGTTCTGATCCCAACTAAGGGTTCCCTTGTACTATCCAATACCAGAACAACGAAAGTAGGTAAGTAACTATTGCAAATCTCTGTATACTTGGACCGAACACAAAAGTCTGTTTTATCGACAAACAATTTTGTGTTGGTGCTAGAATCGAATAAATCTTTTAGGTACACAGTGCTTTAAATAGGGGTGATTCCGAGAAAGTGAGGATAAAACGCGTCCAGTCCAAATACTCCTTCCTCGTAACACTATAGTTAATACCATCAGGGTTTTTAAATACATAAAGTATTAGCACAACTTTTAACACACAAAAACAGAACATAAAACATCGTTTTATTATAAAATTTAGATCAAACGTGCCTCAAACGTCATTATCCTACCATGTCCCACAAGGCTGTGCGTGGATATTAAGTCTGATAAAAAAATCATCCAAAACTGAACGTTTAATTCTTACATGACAATTTGTTCTCAAATAAGAAAAGTGTCTAATTAGCGCAAATTACAAACATTTCTTTTATTTAAACCTGGAAAACTAACACTCTCAAAGTTTGGGATCGAAAAAAAATCATTAAACGCATCAAGAATGGTTTCTAATAAAAAAACAAATTCATGAGGATTTGAAGCACGCCGGAATGCGCCCCTCACCTCTCTCAGTGTTCAGGTGCACTGCATGCTTTGAACGGAGTGGTAACGTATCACGTTTGTCGACCAGGTAAGCTTACATTTCGTTCTTCGAAATTTGGCATCTAAAAAGTCATTAAACTTTTGCTGTCTGCAGTTGCTAATAATTGTCACATCAATCATATTGTTTGCTGCTTTTACGTATCGAAAGGGAACTCTTTCATAACCATGTGCTTTGAGGCAGATTTATTCAGTTTCAATAGGTTAAAACCAGTTTTTTTCGAATTCGTCATTTTTGCCAACATCATTTTCCTCAAAAATCTGTGTTGCGTTTAATGACAAAGAGGGAATATAATGATTTGATTTGTTTCCAATAATGATAGTTGTTGAGGAAAATTACCTTTTGCTTTTAATTAAGTATAGGTGGAGGTTGGCGAAAGGGAAGGGAGGCCTATACCCAGCAGTGGGTACTACCGCGCTGATGATGATGATGATTATAGGTATGCAGGTACTTTAAGTGTATTGTTATTGTTTAGGATTTTGTCTGTTAATAACATTATGTTTGTTCAGCATCTGGGTATTATATAATATATCTATTTAAGTATAATAATATTGTGGTACCTTTTGTTGCTTGTGATATTACCCATAACACAAGTCCTACCTTTTCTAAAATGTCTTTGATATTTTTTAGTGGCTCAGTAAATTGGCACACCTCAGCCTGATGATAAGAAAGAGGAGAGCCCACGTTGCAGTCACAATTAAACACAACGGACGCAACGGCACGGCATCACATCCGTTCGCACTGTCATACTGGCCCGCGAGATGCTTCTTCATGTTTCGTTCGAAGGAGTCCATATTCTAGAACAGAGGAAACACCTGGGATGGCAACGAGTTCCACCGTTTAATGGTGCGGCAGAAATTTGAGCTGCTAAGATAGTGTTTTAGTCTAAGATGGTGTTTTCCACCGTAAAACGGTGACAGCGCCGCCCTGCACGTGTTGTTCTGTGATGGAAAAGGGAGGGTGGGATAAGGGAGAAAAGTTCTTCAGAGCACTTACACATATAGGCGGTAAAAGACACTGAGCGACCCAAATTCTCTACGTAACTGAAGAGGTTTAAGGGTCTTGGTGAATGGTGATCTCTTCATCGCCTATTATGCGTACAGCCCGTCGCTGCAATCTGTCGAGAGCTTCTGTAAGATATTTAGTGGAGCCATCCCAAATATGCGAGCAGTGCTCCACGTATGCTCGAACTTGTGTCTTATATAAAAGACAACGTTGATCAGGCGTGAAGAACCTACGCACCCTATTCAGGATCCCCAGGTTTTTGGATGCTGTGGGAAGGTCCTCAACATACTGGTTCTGATGACATGCTTAGGCTAATACGTAGACTGAAGTGGTTGAAGAGACGGGAGGGGAATGAATGGGGATGTTTTGGCTGAGAACACCTGTTTTTTCTTGGTATTGAATTCGACCAGATTGTTGGAGCCCCTTTTACTAGTTAAATCAGATTCAAAACGCAGTAGACCTCAACGACAAGGCTCTCTCGCTTCTCGGCGATTACAGCCCTATCGGTATCAGGCCAGCTAAAATATCTCCCATGGACCGTCGTCTGCATATCAATTAATTTTGCCAAGAGGGAGCATGTCATTGATATGCAGCAGAAAGAGGTGGGCGATAAGACAGAGCCCTGCGGGACACCGGCATTGACTGGCATGAGTCATGAAGTGCATCCATCCGCAAGAACACGGGTTTTTCGCTCATGTAGGAAGTCAGAAATCCAGTGACATAACCGATCAGGCAGTCCATATGACGGAAGTTTGGAGAGAAGAGCTTTGTGCCAGACCCGATCGAAGGCCATGGCAATATCTAAGCTAATAGCCTTATACTCACCGTGTTTATATCGATAATCGGGGGAAGCCATCGGGCTTCCCCCGGAGGTGCATCGCATACGCTAGAAGATCTCTTGCTGGGGTTATCGCTATGGGACGGCAGTTTGATGGGTCCGATCCGTCTTCCTTTTTAGGGTTGCTCATTAGCTTCTCTCCAAACCTCCGAAATACAGCAGGACGAGTATGAGAGACGGTATAGCCGCGTCAGTACGGGAGACAACTCGGCGACACACCTCTTGAGGATGAAAGCTGGGACACCATCCGGACCACTAGCTTTTCCGATATCGAGGGACTGTAGTTCGAAGCGCACATCGCGCTGCCTGAAGTAAATATCAGGCATTTGGAGTCCACACGAAAGAATCGTGATTAGTATAGCTCTCAAACAGCTTAAGAACGGCAAGGCACCGGGTGATGACGGAGTCACAGCGGAGCTTCTGAAGGCAGGTGGACGACCGGTCCTGAAAGCCCTTCAGAAGCTATTTAACTTCGTCATCGTCGAGGGAAAGAGGCCCAAAGCGTGGCATACTGGCGTGGTGAGACTTTTCTTCAAGAAGGGAGATAAATGCTTGATAATGTGCTTCAAAAATTTAATTAATTACGTACCTATTTACATAGATATGTTACTCTTGATTTACTCGCATCATGTCTATCCATATGCGAATACCTGTTATTAGCTTAGTATATACATAACTTTGTAACTTTATGATGTAATTTACGCTGTTGGTGTTCCTAATAAAAATAAATAAATAAATCCCAATTGAAGAACTACAGGCCCGTCATCGCTGCTGAATCACATATACAAGCTGTTTTTGAGAGTTATGACGAACCGTCTCGCACGTAGGTTGGACGACTTTCAGCCTCCCGAACAAGCCGGTTTCCGCAAAGGCTTTAGCACCATAGACCACATTCATACGCTGCGGCAGGTTGTACAGAAGACCGAGGAGTACAATATTTGCCATTGTGCTTAGCGTTTGTGGACTATGAGAAAGCTTTTGATTCTGTCGAGATTTGGGCCCAGCTACAGTCTCTCCAACGTGCAACCTCGGACAAAAGTGCAACTTGGAGAAGAAGGCTCAAAGTCACTCAGAGGGCAATGGAGAGAGCTATGCTCGGAATCTCCTTGCGTGATTGTGTCAGAAATAATGAGATCCGCAGATATCTAAGGTCACGGAAATAGCCCAAAGAATTGCGTGGCTAAGGTGGCAATGGGCAGGGCACATTGCGAGGAGAAAAGACGGCCGTTGGGGTGGAAAAGTCCTTGAGTGGGGAGGCCACGTGCAGATGGACCGCAGCCGTGGCAGGCCTCCCACCAGGTGGACCGACTATCTGGTAAAGGTCGCGGGAGTCCCTTGGATGCGGGTGGCACAGAACCGATCTGTGTGGAGAACTTTGGGGGAGGCCTATGTCCAGCAGTTGCAGAGTTGTTTTATTTATTCATCTTGTAACTTAGAAGATAACTGCACGAAATCATTATTCGCATTAGTCGTCATTTTTCCTCACCCTTAAATCATTAACTTCACACGTTCGTCATTATCGCCAACAGCGTTTTTAGTTAAATTTGATTTTTCTTCGAAACTATTAACTTCACAATAGGGCCACTTATATATATTTCAATCATATTAATCTAGGAATGATTCCGGTAAAGAATAATTGTTGTACCACAAGGTTTTATCATCGGACAATAAAATCGTCAAAAATATATTCCGGACTAAGAACCACCCACCTACTTACGTACTACGTACGGTACGTTACTAAGTACGAATTCAGGTGACTTATTACGAAGCCGTACCGTAACGATTGGGAATATACCTGTCACACTCAAACAAAGCTGACACAAAGGACATATAAAAGGGAGGGAAACTCTCGGTCGTTCGTTTTAGGCCCTCAGTAGCGCTACCATGAGTTGACATCGAAAACTGACATAACGTAAACTATTGCTCTGTCTCTTTCAAATGCATCACAATGAAAGAGATATTATTCGATAGTTTTCGATAGCGAGGATAGTATTTTAAACTCATGGTAAGGCCACTGATCTCGGAGACGCTCACCCGTCGTTGCATCACGTGCTGCAGCGCTCAGAGTTCACACGTGAAACTGACGCTGACCGTGGCATGCTTAGCGTAGGGTTGGCACACGGGATAGGCGGAATCCTACTACTATTATAAAGGCGAAAGTTTGTAAGTATGGATGTATGGATGTTTGTTATTCTTTCACGTAAAAACTACTGAATGGATTTGAATGAAACTTTACCACAATATAGCTTATATATCAGAATAACACATAGGCTACAATTTTTGAGGTTTCTACGAACCTGAAGTCCACGCGAACGAAGTCGCGGGCAAAAGCTAGTAAAGAAATAAAATAAATTGATGCAACCACATTACTGTTCTGTAATACTTTAGAGAATTCGGCCTTCTTTCCACAATGCGATAAAGCGTCACTTAGCACACAACACATACAATTTTGAGGATTGCGAAAAGTTGCGATTTCTATCTGTCAAACAAACGGGCGTAAAGTTAGTGACTTTACGCTTGTATCTGTGAACATTTACCTCCCTTTAACTACGTGCTCTATCAAGTATTCTGAACAACTTACTCTTTGTTGTTTTTCGAAATTTACATTTAAAAAATCTACTTTTCATACAAAGTCGGTCAGTATGTTGGGTGATACTTATAGTGGTGGTTAGTACTCACCTATCAAAAGCGAGTAGAACCCGTGAGAAGTAAACACACAGACACAGTTGGTGCCGGTCAAGGTGAACACATTCTGATTATCTTTACATCGAACCGCAGTCGTGATTTGGGTACGAGAATGACTAGTGTTTTCCAATTGAGGGAGGCATGAAGCAGCGCTTGCGCTGTTTCGTCGAGTGACTGAGTACCGGAGGCCGAAATGGGGGGAAAAGGTGCTAAAGATTCGCAGCGCACTTGTGACTTTACTGATGTTGAAGGTGTCAATGAGTGGCAGATGACCAAACGGATCACCTGATGGTAAGCGACTGCCACCGCCAGCGCGCCCATAGACAGCTGGTGTCTACGCGCAAGTGGACCCGCTCGTGCGATGCTAACCTATTATTTTAAAACCGATTAAGATTTTTAAAAATGCAGTAGTGACAACCATAGGCAGCCGGCGTGTATCTCGGTGTAGTGTTATCGTGGTTTTCGCAATTTGCTGCACCGGCCGGCTAACTGGTCTAGGAATTACCCAACTCTTGTCAATACGGAATGCACTGACTGATAAGGAAGTGGTAGCTCAGGATAAGAACGTCTACTCCACTAGTGTTGCAGGTGTCTATCATCATCAGCAACCCACGCTCGTCCACTGATGGACATAGGTCTCCCCTAATGCACGCCACCGCTCCCGATTTTCGGCCACTCTCATCCAGCTCACTCCAGCCAGCCTTCGAATGTCATCATCTCATCTTTTCGCAGGGCGTCCAACACTACGTTTACCGAGTCGCGGTCTCCACTCAAGGAATTTATGGCTCCAACGGTTGTCAATTCTGCGGCTAATTTGACCAGCCCACTGCCATTTCAATTTGCTAATTCGGTGGGCTATGTCGGTGACTCTGGTTCTCTGTCGGATTACATCATTTCTGATGCGGTCCTTCAGAGATACTCCGAGCATAGCCATTTTCATAGCTCTTTGAGCGACTTTAAACCGGTGCAATAGGTAGCTTACCACCAGATTATCCGTCTGCACGTCTGCCACCATAAAATTTACCTTCTCAACGGGGAAGAGTTTCGAAGTCGAGCATGGTACCTTTTTGTGACTTAGTGTGGTTACAGACTTAAGTATGATTTTTTTACACAGTTTTTACAATAAAGATATTATATTCTATTGAAGCGTATTTTGGTAGTTGTACGAGCGTTAAACATGTAAATAAAAGAGTTTATATACGTCCTGTTTAACTATATTAGGTATACAAAAGTTACGGAATCTTCTAGGAATGGAATGAGAAATGCCTAACGATTATTGAAATCAGACAGCCGATCGCGGATTTCCTTTTTGAATTTGAATAAGGAAATAATAAATACCTATGCTTCCTGAATAAATATTTTACAATCTCTAGTATTCCTGGTTCTCCGTTTAATATGCAGCTCGATTTGTTTTATGTTTTAGCTAGGTATAGGTACATACCAGACGAGCAAACGTATCAGCTGATTGAAAGCGATTGCCGCCGCCTATAAACATACCTAAGTATACGCATCACCATTGAAATGTACGTCTCGCCGAAAGGAAATCGTTCAAAACTTAGCCTAGCTAGGCCGGGGGCCATCTTAAAGGCGAGGGGAGGGGGGGGGTATTACTTACCTACTAAGTAGGTATAGAAGATGAAATGGTTGCATGAGGGATAACTTATTGTCATTTTTTAGTTCCTATCTTTTGGCATAATCGAAGAGGCTGGCGAAACCCGGCATCATCGTGCTTAAATCGGACAAAAACCCCATATTACTAACTATGAGATAACCAATCGCAAAAACTGTTATTACAAAATTGAGACACCATGTTTATAATGTTCACTCCAGACGCGTGTTGTAACTTTGTCAGTAGGCTACTTATTATGAAGATTGTGCAGGAAGCCACAGAGGATATCGTAACAGTGAAGTAGCGCAGTGAGTTAGGCCTCGCACTATAAAACGCACTGTTGGGCCACCGTGGGTCTCATCTATAAAACAGAAAGACCCACCCACTGGTGGGTGGCTCTTTCTGTTTTATAGATGAGACCCAACTACTACTACTCGCGCTCTTTTATTCCTCGAACATTATTCATAGGTAGTGAAGCTAGATCACGGTACCTAAATATTCTAACGTTCCTAATTATGTGAACTATCGGGCCAGCCTATAATATAAAAGACACCTTACTTTGAACCTTAATGCACTTGATCATAAGCTTTAATAAATGCAAGTAGCCATTACGCATTAAGTTGCTGATACAGTGTACCAACGCTACACGGTAAAAACAGATTTCTTATAAGAAGATAAATTACTTTGGATTAAGACATATTTATTAAATTCAAGAAAATGATTCTCTCCCTATAGACGCTAGACAATATTTTATCCGTTATAGTAAAAATATTCTTAAAAAATATTATCTAAGTTGTTACAAGAAGTATCAATTCAATCCAAGACACTATATTGTTTATTCGAGACATCGCTATTAGTACAGTCAAATAAATGTATTCTTCATAAGAAAACTCTTCTTTATCTCGTATAGATTAGCCTTACTCAAAGTAAAATTATTGTTTTATTCATATAAGAAAATGTTTAATCGGCCTTAGTGATAATGATATTCGATGAAAGAAAATTAATATACGATTGACATTTTTGTTTATAGCATGAAAACCGCTGCTGCTCGTCTGCTACCTATCACATAAAAAAAAAACATAGTCTCAGCTCCACACACTTTCCCAAGCAGGGCGCAGTGGCAGACGTTCCCGAGCCCGAGGGACGCTCCACAATTGAGTCACGATTACAATAAAGAATCTATGACTCATTGAAGTAATATTCACAAATTGGACCTCTGGTAGTCATTGTTTGGAAAAAATCTCGTCATCGCGATGTAGAAAATAAACACGACCGCACAAATAACTTGGTAATCCAGTACAAATACATAGCATTACAATTTTATATTTGCGCCGAAGTGAACTAGGTATTTCATTGCACGGATAAATTTTTTACATCACCTTAACGTAATATTGTTTGGAACTAAAATAATAGGTCTTAAAACCAGTCCTGAACGTTTTGGTTGAAGTTAAACTTTACTTAATGCTATAGGTATTTGTTTTCCTTAGGAGCAACTTTTTTCCTCGAATTAAAAACATTTGTTACTCTTTAAATAATAATCTTACTCTTAAAATAAGAAAACTATTTCTTGCAAAAGATCAATCTCGATCGAAGTAACCTGTTAATTGATTTGAGATGTTTTAGATTAAAACCAAGAGGATTCAAATTTCTTGATTTAAGTGAAGTCAATTTAATAAACAATAAAAGAAATAGTTTGTAGTAACTGATGTGCAGGCCACCGTACAAAATAACGAGTGCACAAAGGGCCAAGGAGAGGGCATGATCGCCATCAGACTCCAAGATCGAGCCGAACTCTGAAATCCGACGCAGGAACAAGATTCCAGGACGTCTGTTAGCGTGATGGAACTAAAGTGGAGTTGGGCAGGACTTTAGCTAGTTGCGTGTGATGGCAGGTGGAGCAAAGTTATGACCGATGGTGTCCTAAAAACGGCAGACGAGTCCAGGTCGCCAGGTGGCACGAGGGTCGACGACCTCGCCAAAAATGTAGGGGCTACAATATCCGAGCAGCTCAGGCGCGAGCACATTTCGTAGAAAGGGAACCTATGTTATTACTAAACTCTGATTCATAATAATGTTAGTAACTGACAGATGTCATGTACACATACATTACTACATTATCACTCATTTGACCATGCAAAATGTCAAAATGCTAGAAACTTGTCATTGTCATCTGTCAGTTTACTTTACATGATT
>JABMDO010001097.1:0-18657 GCA_014851415.1 Cnaphalocrocis medinalis
TACGAATGAAACTAGCGCCGCCAACCTATTTACACTGATTGTGGCGAAAATATGATATTTTTTAAGAAAAACAAAACATTACAGACTTAGATAAAAGTAAATTGAATTTTCAAGATTGCAATACAATATTATAAAACACGCGACAAGTAACCCAATAAAGTTCATTATTGCTAAAAGTGGCCGTTTTTAGCAATAATGAACTTTATTGTTACTTGGCACGTGTCAAAAATATTGTTTTGCATCTCGAAAATTCGGTTTACTTGGATCTAAGTCTGTAATGTTTATTTCTTCAAAAATATCATATTTTTGCCACAATCAGTGTAAATAGGTTGGCGGCGCTAGTTTCATTCTTGTAGCCCCTTAAGGCTTTCGTTTACAAAACAGTTGAGGGCCGCAACTCCGCAAGTGTAATTTAGAAGCGCATAGGGCCGGATGGGTGAGGGCGAAGGGCGGAGGGTTCACCAGCTGAGGAGCAGGTGGCTGTGTGTGAGGGAGCGAAAGGAATCCCCGAGGAGCATGCCTGCCAAAGCCGAATACACGCAGTGGGAACCGTGGAGAAAAAAAAAGTAAAGAAAGTTTCAGCCCTTAATTGGAAACTCCCACTATAGGGCGAAGGCTTCCATCATAGAAATCATCGCTACTATGATGGGAATAGGCTTAATCACCAAGCTGGCCTTACTTATGCGTGGAGAACACAAACCCGAGGTATGTTCGAAAAATTCATCAAATCAAATCATAGCCCGATACTTTAACCATTAGACCATTGGGGCTTTAACGTGGTAGAAGCCTAGACTTGCCATTAATTTAAAGGATGACTTATTAAGTAACTGAAAATGGTAATTTTCTCAAATCTATTAAATCAGATTTGGATTCGTTGTAGCTTATAATGAATCCATACAGTAACGAATGAGAAAATGCCTACCGCATTCAAACAAAAGCGCGTCTAAAATCGAGAATTGGCCCCCAAACCGGAATACCGTTGCGGTGGATGCATCCACGATTTAGTTAGAGGTACGCAGCAGGAATTTCGAGGTAGATGTAATGCGCTCGTTAGTGCATCGAGTTCCATCCGTTTGGTCTAGCTGGAATTGCCTGTTACGTCATATCAGTGACTGTCTGTACACAATAATGAAACCTCACGCACAAGAATTGCCTCAGTAAGTGCCTAGTAAAATCTAACTCTGTGCCGCGCCGCCTCTGAGGGCCTAAATTGAACTGGACGTGACGACCGAATCGGAGTTCCCCTCTCTTTCTCACGCGCTGTGTCCGCTTTTGTTTGTATGCGACAGGTATATTCTCATTCGTTACGGGACGTCTTCGTTATAAGCCACCTGATTTGATCTGTGTGAAGTGTGCGGCGCACACAAGCGCCAAGGTAATAGGGGCGTCACGCGCCCAACATGAACATTCATGAAGAAAAATAGGGGCTTCATTGGTTTTGCACGCAGGCGTCGCGGTTTGGAGTAGGCGCTCTTGCTTGCTTACTTACATTTTCAAGGTGTGACAAAATGAAATTGAAGGATGAAATCCATTCGGATCATCCCTGAAGGCGCATTTAGTAGACTTACATTATATAATCAAAATTGGTAGTGAACCTGCATCAACACCAAAGGTCGTGGGTTCTCCACCCGGGGCACACATTTGTGTGATGAATACTAGTGTTTGTTCAGAGTTTGAGTGTAATACTTAATGTATTTAAGTAATTTGTATTTCGTCTCTAAGTAGTCTGATATCTGTAAGGTTACGTATTTTTTTTTTTTTATGAGATAGGGGGCAGACGAACAGACGGTTCACCTGATGGTAAGTGATTACCGCCGCCCATGGGCACCCGCAACACCAGAGGAGTCGCAAATGCGCTGCCGGCCTTTTAAGAAGGAATACGCTCGCTTTTTGAAGGTTTGTGGACGTATTATGTTTTCAAACATCCACGTTGCATTATACAAAATAATTCTTGATACCTATAAACGCGACAAAACGCGAGGATATTATAGATAAGTATTTGTACTTAGTACGTAGTCAGGTCAATATAAGAGATGTTGTGTATGAGAAATCAATTGCTGAAACAGTTGTCTGCAATACCTTTACCTATACAGGAAAGTCATAAAAATAACATCAATGTTATATTATGACACATGTGCGAAAAATCTTTTACGCCCGTGCAGTAGGTAGATACATCTCCGCTGTGAAATACGACGCGGGTTCCGCTCTGGATGAATTCAACCAAAGAGTATTAGGATAAGGGTCTTAGGGGGACTACGGTGCGGCGACCTCCTCGTGTGGCCTCCTCGGTAGTAGGTATTTTCTTTCTGTTTGGAACTGCTACCGGAGGGGTCCTGGTGTCCCTGGGCAACGGCGGGTAGCAATTGGCTTATCGCCATATTGCTACCCGACGGCTGACAGCTGCACTTTGAGGCCCAGCTCTGTCTGGGCCGGGGCCCTGTCCGGCGCCCTGCAGTGAGGATCTCCTCCACTTTGGGCGCACCTTGACGTGGGCCCCACCGAGTGGGGCGCCTTCGGGCGCCACCCCCCACATTTTTTTGGGGGTCTTTAGTTGCTGGTCTGCGCTGCGTCCCACAGCCAGTGGGATGCGGCAAAGGCCGGCTAACCCCACCTCTCCGCCCAGCGACCGACTGCGCAATCCAGCGTAGCCGGCCGTGGGGCTGTCTGGTGGGGCAGTTTTTTTTGGAAGCCTGCAGGCACTCTCCCCCACCTTGCCCTGCAGCCAGCAGGGTGTGGGTTTGTGGAAAGTTCTGCAGGAACCCATGCCCGCGACGCCCGTATCGCAATCCAGCGATGCGGGCGCCGCCCGGTAAGGGCTTTGTCGGAGGGCAGTGGGAGCTGCTCTGGGGGCTTTAAGCCCCGGGCGTCGGAAAGAGGCCGTGCTGGCGTGCCTCGCTGTCCATGGGTGGGTCTGCGGTGATGAGGTTCGTCCTATTTCCCGCTTTCCCACCCCGAGCCTGGATTTGCCGGGAAAAGTCGCAGAGTGTTTAGTGGGTATGCCCTTGAACGGCTTCTGATTAGCAGAGGCCCAATCCAGGGGAGAGCCCCACACTACCTGGTCGTCTCCCAGCGGCCGGGTGTGCATAAGGCGGCATTCACTCTGCGTGAACAAAAAAAAAAAAGTAAGGGTCTTAGGGCAAATACACACCTTTTCTTAGCTTGGGTGAATTTCAGAATTCGTTCTGTTTATTCGTCGAATGCGAACGCATCTACGAGTATACTACAAATTCACAAGTATGACGTGTTTAAAAATTCGGTTGACGCAAATTTTTTAAGACAATAAGTTATTCTTCTTCCTGGGATTCTATTTCCTTGGATCTTGCCCTGTATTATAAGTAGTAGGTCAAACTTCGGGGATATTATATGTCCAAGATATTCAAGTTTCCTTCTTCAATAGTACTGCCTGCCGGGGAAATGCCGATCAAACCCCAGTGACGCTTCACGTTCTTCTCCACTGTTTACTCACATTGGTCCTGTCATGTGTTACCTGGTAGGTAGAATGTTGCAACAAAACTTTCTTTTGATTTTAAAATCGAGCTATATTATAATCTTAATTTTATTGATCCTGGGTTTTTTAGGCGGGGGTTGAAACGGCATCTCTGCAGGCCTTCAGTGTGAGAGTGACAGACTCAATGGACATTATGTCAATATAAAAAAAAAATGATACAAGTAAAGGCACAAAATAAAGACTGACACAGAAGGCTGACTTAGCCTTGATTTTGAATTTAGAAGAGTCCGTTGGCATATGCTAGGGTTGTTGCCCGGCATGAATACATTGAATACATATACCTGGCCTCTACCGCAGACCTCGACAGTTCGACAATCTTATGTCATAAATTAGGATTAATGTGGTCGAAAAGGCGTTTTTGCCCGTTAGTGCGCATGCGTGAGTACATGACATATTTTTAGCTCTTAGTGGGCAGTCGGCCTTCTGTGTCAATAGGTATTTATTTTGTGGTACTGGTCAGCACCTTAAGGTACCTGCCGGTGAGGGAGATCAACCCCTAGAAGGGCGTGTTTTACGACTAAAAGAGGAGTGATACTAATTTATAACCCAATAAACCCTGGTTTACGTAGGTACTTAGGTCCGAAATGTATGTTACTTAATTATATTGGTGAGTAAGATATACTTATACATACTATTTTGACCCTTACACATGGGAACCAGACTAGACAAACTAAATCATGGTGACTTACGAGTTCAAAATAATTTCCAAAACATGTAGATTTATTTCCTCACGTTTTCCCTTACCGCGAAGCTAGCGCTACCTATGTCTTTTTACAGCAAAACAGAATACCTAGTGTATGAAGGTCTCAAGTATTATTCTAAGAGCATGTCGCGGTAACCAATGTATAGTCGTATATCGTATGTGCGTTTCTCATGGTTAAATCTACACATTTTAATATAAATTGTTTTCTGCCCGGCCAGATGGCAGCTGAAATTGCACTCTTTTTTATGTGATCGGAAGCAGACAAGCAGACGGATTACCTAATAATAAGCAATCGCCGCCGCCCATAGTCACCTGCAGCACCAGTGTAGTCACAAGTGCGCTGCCAACCTATCAACTCATTTCCCCCCTGATGGACCTTCGGTGCCCTCACTCACTCGACGGAACAGCGCAAGCGCTGCTTCACGCACGGTCTTCTGAGGCCGTGGTATTCATGCCGAAGCGTGGCTCTCCCACGTTTAACCAGTTATGTTGTTACAGCAAAAGAGAATAGTGTATAAATGTCTCAAGTATTTTTCTTAGAACAAAACGCTGTAACCAATGTATGTCGTATGTGCATTTCTCATGGATAAATCTACACATTTTAATATAAATTGTTTTCTGCCTGGCCAGTTGTGGCAGCTGAAATAGCACTCTTATGTCTATAAGGGGGATGTTTTCTATATTTAGTATTTACAAGTTTAAAGAAGGTTAACAGTTTCTTCTTTAGTAAAGGTTTCAAGGCAGGAATGGGCCTGATTGATACCACGGCCTCATATATGACCGGCGTAAAGCAGCTGTAAGTAAAGCGCTGTGTTTCGTCGATTGAGTGAGGGTACCGTAGACCCAATTGGGAGAAAAGATAGGCAGCGCTCTCTACTCTGCCCTCCTAAGCCAAAAGGCGGTATCTCAAAAAAATCTCATTTTCTGATTTTTGTTGTATCGGATAGCTTATTCAATTATCTACCTAATGGTCTAAACCAAATAGCCGTATCTCCTTTGAAACATACAGAAAATCCATTTTGAAAATATTGCGTATCTCAATTTTTCACGAAATTACTAAGAGACTTAGGGGTATCCCATAATTTGAATGAGAATAGCCGTATATTTGGTTACGGCGAAATAGCTTAAAAAAGTAGTAGAGGATAGTTTCGCAGAAGTGTGAGATACCGCTCTAGTTGAGAGGCAGCGCGCGCGAAAGTAATCGCTAAATCTTTAGCATTACGGACGAAATTTAAGTACATTTCATATGGCAAATCTTTGACCACATCCCGATTATATAATAAGTTAAAATATCATAACTAAGCCAAAATTTTATGTAAAACAAGTTCCATGGCCACCTTCAACCTCGATGATCAAAACAGCTCATGATGCATGAAGGTGGTCGCAGGAAATATGTGAAAAATCACTGAGATCCCATATTTTAATCTATGAACGTACTTACTTTAATTTTTATATTTCTAAATGAAAGTTTGTTTATAAAAAGTATTTTTCTGAAATTGTTGTTGTTTAGAAATCATCGACACGAGTTATCAATCGACGTTTTTTCGGGTAGGTAATTCAATCACAATGTAAATAATCAGGTAATTACTTGTCTTAATGTCCATTAATTTAAACATTTTATTGATTTAATTGAGTTTCACCTGTTGGTAACTAACCGATTTATATAAGAATGTAGATGAGTTGGCGATATAAATATAATATAGCAAATGTCACCCGGAGATAGTGTAGCTTCCCAGCTTTGACAATGAGCCCATAACTGCAAGCATTGTTGCAAACAAATTTTTAAAAACAAACATTCTTCCCCCCCCCCCCCCTCCCAAAAATAAAACTAAGCCTAATGGCGTTTCACAGGCCAAGATAACTAATATTTTGAAATCCCTTCAAAATATATTGCCAAGTAATAGATTTATCATTCTGGAGAGAGCTTCCCATTTCTGAGTGATTTTAAACATAGTTGCGTTTATGTAACATATAAAATTTTGTTTTTAATTTGTCTGGAATATAATTAAATCATTGAAAAATGCATTTACTGCTGGTTTTATTTTTATTATTAAAGGTTTTTAGCAAACATGTGTATTAAAATATTTGTATGGAAATTCCCATACAAACACTGAAACCGAAAGCGGTAATTCATTATCGTAAGCAATTAATTTGAAGGGAAATGGCGGTATCTCAAATAAAAGGCATAAATATATATTTTTTTCAAAATTTGAAAGTATCCATAATAAATATGGTATAAAATATTTTTAAGCAAGTTTTAATAATTCGAATAACTCTTCTCTAAGTTGACGCGAAAATGAAAAAGACAAAACATCGATTTTCTCGAAAGTTACTTCTGTTGAGTTAACGCTTTTTGGCTTAGGAGGGCAGTGGTGTTGCAGGCGGCAATCGCTTACCATCAGGTGATCCGTCTACTCATCTGCTGCCTATCACATAAAAAAGTTTCTATAGTAAAAGTATATATTTCATGAAAGATGAAGTTTTAGTAGGTTAAATGAGGGTAAGGGAATAAAAAATGTGCACTTGTGTTCATGTATACACCTGTGCACTACATATCTTGCCCATGGCTGATTTATGAGATCCACTACCGTAGCCTAATCGGTGAGGGGACATTCAGTTATTAATAATAACTATGGCTATGTAATAAACATGATAAAATATTTGATTAAGGGAAAGATCCGCCCCTTTCTGTTGTTAACAGAAATATTGCGTTATACGCTCTGAATGAGTTGGTATTAGTTCGACAGGGACAACAAATAATGCCGACAGTTTGGCACCAATACTACCCCTACTTACCTACTTTTGTAACATACATATACATTTCAGCCAAAAGACGTAAACGTAAGGTGTAAGGGGTCCCGTTTAACATCTTACGAGACCAAAGTCAACCTCACCTACACGTGACGCACCCTGCAGCACAACGGAAGAGGCTCTGGCGTTCCCCACCAACCCGCACTGGGCCAGCGTGGTGGGTGTAGGCCCAAATCCCCCCCTATAATTAGTAGGACCAACACAAGGCCCCAAGTGCCCGGCATTCTTTTCACTTTTGTAAACTTCGACAGTAAACAAGCTAGGGTATTTGACAAAAAAAAAAAATGTGTTTAATCAAAAGACCTCTCAATTTAAGAAACATTATTGAAAGAATTGCTTGATTCTGATTTGAATCACCTGAGATATCACAACTTTAAAAGCACATATTTTGGGCAAGCCCAAAAACGCTCTATACAAATGGCTACAGGCAAGTGACGTCACACGCTTGTATCTTGTATGCGCGTCTAGTAAATTTTGTTTGGTAGCTATATCAAATGTTTCGTTTAAGTAAATGGTTTCATAATAAAAGTTGGTGGAAAATGTACGGGTAGTTCAATGATATAATTATTTTTTTTAAATTGTATACTTTAAAAATGGACTTGCCCATGAAACTTTGAATGCTCATAAAACCAGCTAGACGTTATATTTTTAACTAAAAATGTTGGCCATTGGTTCTCATTTACCAGTATTTTGGAAAAGTATAAATATTTTTACTATATCGAAATTAGTCAAATACCCTATTGTGCAATATAGTAAAGCGTACCTACACATAAAGCCGTTGGTCCTGCGCCCAATCTCTCTTTGGTCGTGTTACAACGGTGTCCTATCGAATTAAGAGGGCAAGAAGTGTGTTTGCGCACACACCTGAACATATTATCTTGATAATATATCCTGCTGCTGATCGTTAAGATTGGCCGCCGTAGCCGAATATCGGTTGGAAGATTTATTTTATATAGTGGCCCGCCCTCACTTCGCTTCGGGACCGTAATTCAGAAATGAACCAATAGATGGCGCTGTGCTAAATTACATCGCGCAAGCGTTTCGTGTTTTCGGTTTACTAAGCCTTGTCGTTGTCTATAGAAGTTATCTCTTTATAAATAGTATAGAAGATATTGAAGATAGAAGATAGATAGGTAGGTACATAACTTGTTGCTTGCTTAGAGACGAAAATTAGAATTACTTAGGTACTATGCTGGCTCAGCGATCCAAGGTGGGTCTTGGCCTCCGACGTCAAAGTTCGCCATTTTGTTCGGCCCCGTGACTCCCGCCAATCATGCACCAATTAAAATTAGAATTAGGGAGTTGAAATTCAAATTGAGAGGCTCTTAACTTAATTAATGTTAAAACAACTCTGTGACGGTCCTTTCAATCACCCTGAATAAATAAGTGGGAATTTATTTACATTTAAGTACATAATTCTGTAACTTAGTTGTTAAAGCATTTTGTCACTGAACAGTTGTAATGTAACTAACTTAAGTGAGATAGGTTAGTATAATTAAATAGTTAGGCATATTTAAACTCGATTACATCCGAATTGAGGGTTGGTTCTTGTTTGCAAAACTATGTCCAATTTGTGGTTTGTAGGCAAAAATTACTTGTCAGCTTGGGCGCCATAATCAGAATAAGTAGTAGGGAGCATGCGTATGGCCTCCCCTCCTCCCACGCAATCTTATATGTAAGAGAGTAATACAAGGATGCTACCTACGTCACTAATATTTTACTAGGTACAGCGCCTGCAATAAAATGTTAACACCTCGACTCTTATGACAGGGCTATAAGGTTCATATTTGAATGAGCTTGCCTACCTATTAGTGCACGTGACTGTACATACTCGTGAATTCCTACCAGGGATCGCGAACCGAAGGCACGCGACATATTTTGGGGACGTCACTGATCCTTCGATCACAAAATCTCTAGATATACGATTCCATACTGAAAGCGGTTGAAAAAATTGTCGTTTAGTTTTTAGACTCATTAGGTAACTCATAATACATTTTCACGTTGCGATAAACCACTTACAAGTAATTTAATTAAAACAGGAATCAACGCGATGTTTATTTAGTTAGGTACCTACATTGTATTGTCCTTATGTAAATTCACGATCCGGCCCTGGGGGTCTAATTTGAAGTCATTTTGAGACTCAACCAAACGATTGAGAATGCCATTTCCTAATTTGAAGTGACCATTGTTTCGTTTGAGACCGATGGAAGATGTTTTGACAGGACTTGTCTCAAACCCTAATTTGAAAGCGTAAAATGACATTCGTAAAATTGAATTTGACAGCTCAAGTCTCGGGGTTTTATGTCAAATTTTACGATATCTCGAAAGGTGTTTTACTTCGGTTGAAGTATTGAACATTTCATACATACTTACATGGAAGATTAGAAATTATATTATACTAGTCATATAAAAGTTACGTTAAGAGTTTACTAGCAAATTAGGTACATAACAAATACCTGTAAAGTTAGTTTAAAGGAAATAATAGGTAAATAAATAATAGTTTTTGTGTCTAGAAGAAAATGGTCATGTACCTACCACCTACCTATCTTACCTTACTCAATAATTTGTGATTTTTTGCAGTGAAACGGGCTGGTAGACTTTTGAGAGATTCCTTTTGAAGAGCCATTGTGAGGATACGGTGCCCTAAGTAATATGGACTTAGTTGTGGTTGTGGGATGCATCTGGTCGAGGTATGTACCTTACCTAAGTACTTCTATTCAACCTAACATAAACTAGAACTATACCTACCTATCGTTTTATTTCATTCAACATCTCATATCGAAAGGTTAAATAAAGTTATGGATAAGTACTTACTTAAACTAAGAAATTTAAGAACTTACCTTACTATTCCTTAAATAAAGACAATATTTTACAGATCAACTATATTAAATTTTTTTACATAAAGCACTCAACTACTATGCATTTAAGTAGGTTACCTACAGTGTAAACACACAGCAATAAAAGTATTTTGTTTGTTGTTTGTTTGAAAGTTATGGAATAGAAAATCATGAGCCATCCAAATTATGTTCATAGTAAAAGTCACAAAATTCCAATGAAAGAAATTGTTTAGATACCAAGAGTAAATAATGAACTTAAAAATTTAATTAATAGATCTCCGGTGTAGTGCATTTTTTGGTTGATACTGTTATTTATTTATGTTTACAGATTTGATGAGCGATGATGGCATTACTTATGGCAGATGGATGTATAGATTACACCCATGCCCACCCATGGACACATCCAACACCATGTGGAGTCACTACAATAGAAAATAAATAAAATAATAATTGTTGTATGAACTGCGATTGTCAACATTTTTTTCTATTCTATGCTGAACACAAAGATTATGTATACCTAATTTGAGATTAATTTGAATTATTGATCTAATAGCTTGGGTTAAGTTGTTACTGTTAAATTTACTAATAAAATATCTTTAAATAATTAAATTGTTTTATTTTGCCAAGCCCGATGAGGCTGATACCTCAGCTTTTTTTAATACCTCATAATTATTGGAATTCCTATATTTAAAACACCCCATTGGTCTAGTGGTTTAAGTACCGGGCCATAATCTTCGGGTCCCGGGTTCGATTCCCAGGTCAAGCATAGCACGTGTTTGTGATCAACAATCTGAATAAGGCAAGTGTGGTGATTAAGCCTAATCCCACCGTAGTAGCGTAGACTTTATTTCTATGATAGAGCCCCTTGCCCTGCAGTGGGACAGTATATAGGCTGATACCTACTAAAGTATCAGTAGTAAAAAATTTTCAATTACTTAATAATAAATATTGTAAAATATTTATAATTAGGTAATTAAAAAAATCTCAAAGCAGCTGTGTATTAAGCATATCATAATGCATGAACACTAACATCACAAGACAAGAAGCTAACTTGCTGCTCAAATGAAAAACATAACATAAATAGATACTCTTTATTGCACAAAGTTTATAAGTCTTCTTAAACTAGGTAATAAATTTTGCTAATATACAATAGCTTGTAGCGACATCTTCCTGTGTTCAGTTCGTCGCAGGTTGTAGAGAGAGATCTGTAAGTAAGAAAATTATGGTATTATTGATAAAATTATAATGATAATATCTACACTGTTATAATAGTGCAGTGGTAGCTCAATGAATAAGAATGGGAAGTGGTGGTTTGAATCCGAGATAAATGAGAATACCAGTACATATTGGACAGTATCTGAAATATGTAACAGTAAATCAGTTTGTCTGGTACCTCTGTTAAAGGACAGCAAAGGTCAGATGGCAGTCGCTTGATGATAGTTTAACAAACATTCCGGAATCATTCTCTAAGCATACCACGGGGTCCAGACTTATAGTTTTGTATGAATCTGGGATTCATATGCTAAGTATGGAAAGAGATCCCTATACCTTACATGCTCTATAACAATAGATCCATGTAACTTAGTTTTTAAAGAAATTAAAAGGAATTAGGAAGAAATTTAATTTCTAAATAAGACAAAACTTTACATGCTCGGATCAATGGAAAATACTTAAAAATTACGTACCTTTTGATATAACAAGCCAACAAGCACCAATTTTAGTTATTTAAAGTCCAAATTATTTCCTTCATGTAGTTCGAGGTTACGTAGATCTCCGATCCGATCTCTCTCAACCGAGACATTTTTGCAATCCTTCACCATTACTGATAAAATTGTGTAGATTTATACAAATTCATCTAAAAAACGAAATACATCGTAAAGTTGTAAACAAAACAAAATATTTTTCCTAATTGATCAGCTGTCACTTTTTGTTTTCCTTACAGCTTTGTTGAGCAAAGAAAACAAACGCCAAACAGCCAAAAAAACTAAATTCTTAAGATTATGACGAAATTTTATGTTTTCACTACATAAAATCCTTCTTTCAAACACATTAAACAACAATCTATTTATATAAACAGCCAAATATTTTTTATTTATTAAAAATGTCATTGTTTATAAAATTCAATTGCTTCAATTGATCGAATGTGTGTAGGCGCCATAACATAATCTTTCGGCGGCACTTTCAATTGATTTCAAAACTCTATGGTCTCCGATCGTAAATGAGTGTCCGTCTCAAAGACATTTCGTTATCGCAAAACAAATTACGTTTGGTTGACTCTCAGCTCAACCGAACGAAAGTATTTGCCAACTTCAAATTAGACCCCCTGGGTACAATTTGTACTCAGAGCTGGATCGAGAATTTGTGGGGCCCTGGGCTGAAACTACTTGGGGGGCCTATCTAAGTACTCAATTTATTTTTATATGATAGGTAGCAGACGAGCAGGCGGATCAGCTGATGGTAAGCAATTGCAGTTTTAGACAAATAACTGCAGGGCAAAGGCCTCCCTACCCTTCTTCCACATTTCACGATCCTGGGCGACTACGGTCCAGTTGGGGCTATAGGAGTCGAGCTCATCCCGCCATCGTCTCCTCGGTCTACCTCGTGGCCGCCTTTGGTTTTTGGGCTCCCATAAACCTTTCTTTCATTAGCCACAAACAAAATAAATCATTATTTCTGACTACCGTGGCAGTTCTTTCGTCTTTCGGCTTGCTAATTCTAAATCTTTTGCTAGGCGGCTAATAGGTATCTTTTGCTTAGTTATATAATATAGCTTGCATAGCTTGCACTAATTTTACTCCTAACTTTAAACAGATAAAGCGTTCTTTTGTGAATTCATGGATCCTCCATTGGCGAAGACTCGTTGTTTGACACGAGTTGGCAACTTTATGATTCAGCGCCATCTATTGGCATAATAACGCGATGCCTCGTATCTATACGTATGCTTTTTCTTAAGCAAGAACTGTAATAAAATTTTACTAGATGTCGCTGCCTGACCGGTTTAATTGCAAATGTAAAATCCGATAGATGTCGTTACTTAGAATAAGAACTATAGGACTATAGTTCATAAACGAGTGGACTGGTTACGTTTTGACGTATCATGTCAAAATTATAAAGTCAGGTAGGTATGTTATGAAACAACCAATGTCGTCAAAGTGGTTCCTGACGTCAACGTAACGCCATCTATCGGATTTTTCATTTGCAAAAACCCTCTAAAGAAATAAAAACGATCGCGAAAAGTAAAAAATTATTGTGGCCCATGAGGGGATCGAACCCGCGACCTTCGCGTTATTAGCACGACGCTCTAACCAACTGAGCTAATGGGCCGTTGTGCGAGATGTTGAAAATATGAATTCTATATCACGATTGATGACGTTCCATTTGCGCCGCAATATGAAACTACGTCACTTATTGAGAACAAAGGAGATAATTCGTTTATCGCCGCCATTTTGTAGTAAGTAGTTGATTGAATGTTTTACTTTACTTACACTCAGACATCATAAATCACATAATATTGTCCGTGTATGTAATTTCGTTGTACCTAGATAGATAGATAGATAGATATTCTTTATTGCACAGAAATAGAATACATGAGTGAAACAACAGCTATAGACAGTACAATAAGGCGGTCTTATCGCTTGTAGCGATTTCTTCCAGACAACCTTTAGGTAGAGGAGAGAAAAGGAGCGTGTTGGCAATGGGGGTAAGGCAGTGCAAAGAGATTGCTGAATGAAAATAAGAAGTACAGATACTTATAATTATACATGACATACTTAAATAATAATAAGACATACATAAATACCTAGTTTAATTTTAAAAAAATACAGTCCCATATTATGGGTGTTGTTGCCATAATTATGGGTGTTGAGTAAATATTTTACGTGGTTAGACATTATGTTCAGTAATTTGTCGACGATTTATTTACTTTTATCCTATTGCTACTTTTTTTTTATAGGATAGGGGGCAGACGAGCAGACGTATCACCTGATGTTAAGCGATTACCGTCGCCCATGAATACCTGCAACACCAGGGGCTTCACAGGTGCGCTGCCGGCCTTTTAGATAAAGATCTTTTCTTGAAGGTTGGTAGGTCGTAGTACTACAAACCTAAATAGTAATGCTACTAAATAGAATAGAAAATTCGTAGTCAAATTACTCATTCAGTTATTACGACATGCTCTTAAGATTTCCAAATGTGTGAGAATTCCTTCCCTGTATAAACACCCCCCAGATATAAACACCATAGCATCATTTGTAGTGGTTTTGAAAGTGAAACTAGGTACTTTTGAAGTGACCTATTCCTAAACGTAGAGTAATTCGTCCATGCGCACGCAACGTTACGAGCTCGTGACGGCACGTTCATTCATAAATTTTATCAAGGCGTCGACGCGTCTTTAAACGAACACATTGACTGAATCCACCAAATGTTTTCTTGTACCTAATCTGTTACATTCAGTGGCAGATATACACATTGGCTATTGAAATTTAGCCGCTCTTATAGCTGGAGGCACGAAAGTATAGCGATGACCGATGATGCGCACTTGTACAAAAGAAGACTTTCTATCAAAATTGGTTTCTGCGCACTCAAGGTCATAACTACACTTTCTTGCCTCGGACTATACTTAATTTATTTTACTCAGTAGGTAGGTACTTATTGAGTAGGTAAGGAAGTTATTAGACTAAACAAGTAATATGATCAGCCAAACGGCATTCCAAAGCGGAATAGAACGTTTTATCGATCCACGGATTTTCTCGAGACTTTAAACAATACCGCCGGTTTTAAGACGCTATTAGGTCAAAGCAAAGTACCTAGTTCACGTGACAACTCGCTCGACAGACATTTGTAAACTGAACCTATCTTCTAGGTACAATCAAACGACTAATGTATGAAGGCAACCATTGCATATAATCAATCAGTATAAAATTCACATGGACACAGTTATTCCACATAATTAACAAATACAAAAGTTATTTCTAAGATATATCAGTTTTTTCCCTCTTTACTAAGTGTCACCTTGACGTGACACCACAGGCCAAAAATTGACCCGCATCCACAGATTACATCACATTCACTGAGTAATTTCAATACTTTACGTCACAGACTAAATAGAATAGTTGAAAAAAGGTTATGTTGCCAACACGGCCCTCCTGCAAGGTGCATGTCCTCAGGCACCCCTTGCTTTCTTCAAGCGGCGTCCCGATCTCGGTGCTGACTCTGAAATCATGACAAAGACAGCAATCATTACTCGGCCTATCATGACTCATAACATTTCCACTCTCCCTCCTATTATGAGAAGTGCCTGGTCCAGCTAACTCCTTTAGTCTTAGGCAGTTGCTGCTTCAGCTCACTCTCTGCTATTATGAGAAGTGCCTGGTCCAACGAACTCCTTAGTCTTAGGCAGTCGCTGCTTCAGCTCACTCTCTCCTATTACCTCTGAGAAGTGCCTGGTCCAGCGAACTCCTTTAGTCTTAGGCAGTTGCTGCGTCAGCTCACTCTCTCCTATTATGAGAAGTGCCTGGTCCAACGAACTCCTTTAGTCTTAGGCAGTCGCTGCTTCAGCTCACTCTCTCCTATTACCTCTGAGAAGTGCCTGGTCCAGCAAACTCCTTTAGTCTTAGGCAGTTGCTGCTTCAGCTCACCCTCTCCTATCACCCCTGAGAAGTGCCTGGTCCAACGAACTCCTTTAGTCTTAGGCAGTCGCTGCGTCAGCTCACTCTCTTACTCATATTTATATATTATATTACTCAATAACTAATAATAATATTTTGTATTAACTATTGTATGCCTATATAGATAATTGCGAGATCTATTATAAGTGTAACACCTGCAACAATTGTAATACCACAATTATACAATAAAGATATTATTATTATGGTGGTTAAATACAAATATATTATTATTAATCATCTTGAGAACTGCCTGGTCCAGCTAACTCCTTTAGTCTTAGGCAGTTGCTGCTTCAGCCAGCTCACTCTCTCTCCTGTTATGAGAAACAGAAACAGAAACAAAACATTATTTATTTGCATAATACACAGTTGATACAGGGGTGTTATCAAATGTATCTAACATAGGCACGGTATTCAGCCTTCCAGCAGGCGCCCAAATAATATTAAGTTAGTAAATATTAAGTAGCTCTTTATATTTATCTTGCTAACACGTTAATATCATCATTAGAATTGCAAAAGGATACAAATTTATCAAATCCTGTAAAAAAAAAATCCAATCCAAATAATATTAAGTTTATTGCATTATAATCTAAAATTATACAATTATGTAGCTCTTTATATTTATCTTGCCAACACGTTAATATCATCATTAGAATTGCAAAAGGATACAAATTTATCAAATCCTGTGAAAAAAAAAATCCAATCCAAATAATATTAAGTTTATCACATTATAATCTAAAATTATATCAATCATGTAGCTCCCCATATTTATCCCGCCAACACGTTAATATCATCATTAGGATTGCAAAAGGATACAAATTTATCAAATCCTGCAAAAAAAAAAAATCTATAATATTCATTCTCAAAATAAAGGCTGTAAGCACCAATAGCAAAAATGCTTTTCCTTTCCTCATCCGCTCTGCACACGACAGATCCCCTGTATGTCCAACGGGTATATCAACCACCCTAAAACACATACATCACCCATATAACCGAAGAAGAAGAAGACACTTTCAGCAAGCCCTCCTCTCCAGAACCGAACAAGGGGGCGGGCCCAGGTGGCGTAGCACCCTTATTTATTGAATAATGCGCCAGAGCTGCAACCCACTCAACTGTACTCGACATTAATCCTTAAAAAAACCAGCACAATACAAGCAATGCAAGCAAGTACTGACTTGGACATATTCGAATCACAAAACATGACCCCAAAAACTGTTACTTATGCTATATTAATTACAGGTCCATCAGTATTCTATCCTGCTTTGCTAGTATTGGATTTGCTCGCATACGCCCATCTTTATCCTCACCATATTCCATTATGAAGCAATAAATATTATGATTACTAGTGGCCGCCCGCAACTTCGTTTGCGTGAACTTTATGACTCTTGACTTAAAGATGATTATTTAAATAGAATTTAACAAAAATATTACTTATTATAAATGTTTGTTTATAGTTTAATAGATTTTTAAGGCGGCTCATTAATATTTTATACGAAATGCTAAGGAATGGAACAACTTGCCGGCTTTTGTATTTCCAGAGAGCTACAATTTGGGTGTCTTTAAGTCGAGAGTGAATAGGCTTCTTCTGGGAAAGCACGCTACATCTTAGACCTCATTGTCACTCTCCATCAGGTGAGATGAGGTCAAGTGCAAACCCATTTAATATTTAAAATATCAACTTCTAATGAAAGTAACCCCCAAATTATTTTTTATTCCATTGGGGGATGTAAGTATTCTATTAAAATTTGAATCTTATATTTTATCCATCAATTCTGTCAAAGAATGTGTACCTATGCAAAAGTTGGAGTAAATTGGGCTAAGGAATCACGTAGTCCCACAAACTTTGAACCCCCTTTTCGCCCCATTAGGGGTTTAAGTTCGGAATATCCTATCCTTCCTTATAGATCCTATAAGGAAGGATACTCATCCAAAAATGCTCATCACATTTGACAATTTTCCATTCCATTTCATTCCATATTTGTTATAGTGTGGCTGGGCTCTTAGAGGTCCAAACCAGATGTTCCATGATCTTTGATTTTTTTTCATGGCATCATAAATTGCTCATCAATCTGAACAACTTTTGTTAAGGTGCCATTGACCTACCTCTTATAGTTTAGCTGGGCTGTTGTGGTTCTACATCAAGGAGCCTGGTCTTCAAAATGTAATATATCCTATAAGTTGCCCTGATATTACAGCTATACAATAAAAAAAGTTTCATTCGAATCGGTTCAGTAGTTTCCGAGATTAGCGCGAACAAACAGACAAACAGACAAACAGATAAACAGACAAACAGACAAACAGACAAACAGACAAACAGACAAACAGACAGACAAAAATTTTAAAAATCATTGATTCATGTTCCGTTACTGTTTTTAGTCATCCTAAGTTATTTTGAGATAAATATCTTCAATGTACAGACACAGCTTTTTTACATTTTTATTATATGTATAGATGATTTTCAGGGTCGATTTTGTTCAACTAAGTCTCGTTTTCGTTGGTACCAAGAAAGAACCCAACTCTGAATTTGAGTCTCTAACTTTAACAATCAGCAAACCTCCATACTCCATTTCTCTACCTTAAGTACTTAGTACTTTATACTTAGTACTTCAAATTTAGTTCTTTATACTTAGAACTCTACCCAACAAAATAAAATATGGGTCTCTGACTGGCAAGTTATGACTCTCTAAATACAAACTTTCAAACTTAAATCCCTCTTTTAATATTTTTCTAAAAACTTTGAACTGGGTTACTTTTAATTTTTATTTTTGGTATAGCAAATCTTTGCAATTTATTCTTAAGTAAGGGTTACTTTTTATTCTAATACATAACTCTAAGCATAATGCAATACCTAATAAAATACAATCACTGACTCGAGCCATGCCCAACATTAAAGTTGACGAACCTTCAAGCAATTTTCGACCCTCCCCTTACACCTTAAGGGTTGAATTTTACAAAAGTCATAAATTACTAGCTTTATTCCTTTTTTTTTTTTGATGGGCTCGGGGAGTACCTCACCCCATGGAGCTGGTGTGTGGTCCGCGATGCCGAACCTAGGGTTAGCGCTGCACACCAGAGCAACCGACCTTCGCGGACTTTTCTTTTATTGTCTATTACCGCTGTCACTCTAAAAAACTT
>JABMDO010001098.1:0-19286 GCA_014851415.1 Cnaphalocrocis medinalis
GGAGTACCTCACCCCATGGAGCTGGTGTGTGGTCCGCGATGCCGAACCTAGGGTTAGCGCTGCACACCAGAGCACCGACCTTCACGGGACTTTTTCTTCTTTATTGTCTATTACCGCTGTCACTCTAACCAACTTTTTCCTCTTTTCGTTCTTCTTCTGTTTCGATTGCGCTCCCGCGACACATATTTTTCTCCGCGCCGCTACATAATAAAACTTATAATTATTATTTGTGACTGTTTGTGTGTGACTGTTTAACTGTGTGCTCGTGCTCTGTGCGGTGCGACGCCCGAAGAACGGAGAAGCGGTCACTCCAGCACCAGGTAAGCCCAATCAGTCACAACCCCTCCGCGATCCGCATTACCTACGATTTAAGTTCCCCGCCTGGAGGCCTAATAGGCTATTTACACGCCCCTCCATCCTCTGTTATCTGATGGGTGATTTTGTGATGTATGTAACTTTTGTGGCATTCCTTAAACTCAATATTCCTCCGAAATTGATATTGAAATCTTAACTGACTAGACATACCGATTATAAGAGAAGTTTTTTCCGTAATTAATAAATCTTGTAACAATACTCGGACATTCGTTGAACTATTTCTGGAAAATTTGTGCTGTGTGTGAAATGTATCCCGTGATGTTTATTTGATTTATTTAAGTAATTTATTTTAAAGAATTTATCCTGCTGCAAACAAACTTTACTTTTTTACTGCACACTCGTACACAGGTATATCATCATCATCATCATAGGTCTTTTGATCTACCTACGCCAGATGTTTTAAGCAGTATCACGCAGTGTGGTGACGATATGGCTGCACTGAGGGCAGTAAAGCCATAGGACTTAACAGGTAAACATTGCAAATAAAAATTATTCCATGCATCTTTAAGAGATATCGAAACTTACGACCTTTCACCAACCGACCGACCTCTAACAAATCAAATAATCCAATATAAGAATAACAAAAGAACAAAACACCATAAATACATCTCGTAAAGTATCGAAACAGCAATTAACACGAGAAGAGTTCGATGCGCCAACACAATATCGACCAAACTAAACTAAGGGCAATGTTCGGGGCAAGTGCAGGGAAATTCAGCGCATATAAAACGGTTTGTGATGCTCAATAAACAAGTGCAGCCAGACAGACGTCAGACACTCCAGACAATAAAGGAAGAAGGTAGGGGTGCCTCATCGGGTTATGGGACAACTCGCCCGAGAATTTCAAGATTTTTTGGCTGGTCTCTTTTTTTTCTTTCTTTAAACGGATGGGTTATGTCGGACTCCCCCCCGCAGAAGGCGGGGGTATACCGACTAAAACTCCTTGGACTCTCCCTCATCGTCCTTAAGTGGAAGAGGATCGTGGGGCAGTGGTACGGAACCTTACTCCACGATCCTCCCCCGGACGGCGGCCCGACTTACACGGCGGGCCTAGGGAGAGGGGACAGCCGAGAGAGTATCGAGCCGTCCCCTCCAGGCTTGGCTGGTCTCTGTTCTAACCTAACCTACCCATTATTTTTGTGGTTATAATACTGAATAACTTCTACTAAACGAAAAAATATTGGTTAGGTTAGAACAGTGACCAGCCAAAAATCCTTGACATTCTCGGGTGAGTTGTCGCATTACCCGCCTCATCATGAACTGCAACAAATTCTACAGCGGAAAAGCACCCAATCTCCTAAATAGTGGCCCGCCCTCACTTTGTTTTGGGACATAGTTTTGCTATTACTTCCAATCATTGCCCATAGATGGAGCTGGGTGTAGTTTTCTGCCCAAGAGTTTCGCCGTTTCGACTTTACTCGTACTCTGGTTCCAATGCGCCCGGTGTGAACGCAACCGGGAATCGCACGCTAAGATGAGATGGTTGAAGCTAATCAAGTGCAATTTATTAAAACATTACCAAAAACTACCACTCATTAAACCGTTAAATCCAGGCTTCAACTTTAATTACCTTCACCGCCCTGTTCTTACCCCGACTGAAAGATATGCATTTTTAAAGATTTTATAGATGGCAGACGTGTACATGGATAACCTGATAGGACCGCCGTCCTTAGGCAGTAATAACACCAGTGGAGTCACAATTGCGCTGCCAATCTTTTAACACCATTCCACCCAATTGGGCTTCCGGTACACACTTACACGGCGAAACACAGGATTGGGTTAGGGCCGCCACACGCAAATTTGATTGCCCAGCATCATTGATGCACACTGCATTTTTTGCCAACGTTCCTGCTATTAGGGAAATTAAAACTACGGATATCGAACAAAAAGCGACTCTTGCGCAGCCCTGCCGGGAAGTGTTGGCCAACCCGTCAGCAAACAACGCCCTGTCTGCAGCAAATTGGTTGATGTTATTGTTACATTGACTAATGCGGTTTCCTTGATCCGTCCGCAGTTTGAATAATATGATGATGATAGATGTGTGAATATATTCATGAGAAAATAATAATATGTCCATAGTCATAGCTACCTTTTTCAAGCTAAATAGAAAAATACAAGTAGTAAAATAAGCTAAAGGGGCTTATCTGAAGTTTTCGGCGGGTTGGGTAACCCCCAAAACAATATCCCCCTGGCCACTCATGTGTGACAAGACAACATACAAAAATCAAATGATTTCACCCGAAAAAGATAAAATATTATGGCAATAATATTATGTCTTTGCACATGAAACTGCCGTTTTTTATATATTTTTTTGTATGACATAAAATGGGTACGAAGGCACTGAAGTCCGTTAATAGAATTTTCCCCTGGGGTTATTCCAATTTTATTAGAATAGGATGTACGGAAAACCTATTTTCTTAGGAAAACGGTAAATAGATAAACGATACCATAGGTCTCATTTTTGATGATTCTGAGTTGGGAGAATCTAAAACTCTATTATCATATTGATCTATATGTAGATCAATATCTTTTTTATGTGATAGGTCGCAGACAAGACGTATCAAATGATTTTAAGTGACTGCTTTACACTGTTTCGCCGAGTGAGTGAGGGTACCGGAGGCCCACCCGGGGGGGAAGGGGATAAAAGGTTGGCAGCGTACTTGTAACTCTAAGTGTCCATGGGCGGCGGCAATTGCTTACCATCAGCTGATCCGCCTGCTCGTCTGCTACCTATCACATAAAAAAAGTGTTTTTTTTTTTTAATTAGAGGCGACCAACGAGCAGCTCCTGCGATATCAGGGAGACTTTCTTTATGGCTTAAGAGCTGAATCTCTCATCTACATAGTTTATTTACTGCCACCATCAGAGATGTCATTGAATAGTATCATAATTGTGGATAGTCTTTATGCATATTAAAATAACACTTCGCTCTTTTGTGAACTGTTTGTCGCAAATCTAATTAACCTAGTGGTTGATAATAAATTCAGCAGCAGTCGACCGCGCGAGAAATGCAAGCCACACTCGCAAGTGCCTCCACAGGAGATCTTAAATTTTCATTTAACTTCAAGGGTTCTGGGAACGTTCCCTTTGATGATGTTTAATCCTTTAGTAGGTATGAACAAATTCATTTCACATAGAATACGTTAAATCTTTTCAATTGCTTACCTTTGCTCTTTATATCTTTACTTACTATAAATATATAAATTACGTCACACGGATTTAGTGTCCTTTTTAGGGTTCCGTAGCCAAAATGGCAAAAACGGAACCCTTATAGTTTCGTCATGTCCGTCTGTCCGTCTGTCACAGCCGATTTACTCGGAAACTATAAGTACTACAGTGATGAAATTTGATGGGAATATGTATTGTATGAACCGCTACAAAAATATGACACTAAATAGTAAAAAAAGAATTGGGGGTGGGGCCCCCATACATGTAACTGAGGGATGAAATTTTTTTTTTCGATGTACATACCCGTGTGGGGTATCAATGGAAAGGTCTTTTAAAATGATATAAAGTTTTCTAAAAAACATTTTTCTTAAAGTGAACGGTTTTTGAGATATCAGCTCTCAAAGTCGTAAAAAGTATGTCCCCCCCCCTCTATTTTTATAACTACGGGGTATAAAATTCTAAAAAAAATAGAGGTGATGCATGCTAATTAACTCTTTCAACGATTTTTTGGTTTGATCAAAGTATCTCTTATAGTTTTTGAGATAGGTTGATTATTTGCTGCTATTATTTTGTTTATTTTACTACATGAACAGGTAAGTATACTCGTATGTACAGTGGCCAGCACATCAAGTTACTACAATCTGTCAAATTTCCTCAGTTGATATTGAACCAAACACGTTTGACATAAAAGTGAAGTTCGATTGAAGAAATTTGACAGATTGTAGTAACTTGATCTGCAGGCCACCGTACCTACCTAGGTACATACATTATTTTGTGGAAGAGTATTTTTGTTCATCATTTTAGCGTTAAATTACTGGTTGCGTCCCAAGATGTTTTTTTTTTTCTGAGAGGTCCGTAGTCCGGAGTCCACTCCTCTGCTATCAGCATTAATCTGATTGTAGTATCATATAATTAAAGATATTTTATAACATAATGTGCTTCGATTTGAATCCACATATTGTGGTTCCGTAGACCACACGTTACACTTAACAATATCGATGCCGCAAAAAGTTTTCGGGTCGACTCGATCGACTTTCCACTCATCTACCAACAATGGCCTTAATTTCTGCTATATGTAGGTGTACTTTAACTATGAGCTTTTGTAACCCCAAGAGAGCACCCTTAGGCTTACTCTGCGAAACCCTTCTCACAGTAAGTATTACGCAATTAAGTAACTAAACGAAGTACCTAATAGTGGTTGCACACCGCTAGCTAAGCTGGCTTAGTTTAAGCCTGCGTTAGAACTATATACCTACAGGTTGGAAAAAAAGGGAAAGTAGGTAGGTACATACCTTAATTAATTAAGGGCCGCTTTTTTCAAAAGTCAAATTGAACTAACGGCTTAAAAAGTAACTATTCTCTGATTCATAATCATGTGACTGACAGATGTCAATGACAAGTTTCTATAGATTTTGACATTTTGCATGTGTCAAATTGAGTGATAATGTATGGGGATGACACATTGACATCTGTCAGTTTACTTTACATGATTATGAATCAGAGAAGGACAAATTAAAAAAAAATCTTCTGGTATCCCATCGAATTAAGAGGGTAAAAGAATAGGGAGTGCACCTATGTTTGCGCGCACACCTGAGCTATATAATATATCCTGCGTGACTGATCGTTAAGATTGGCCGCCGTAGCCATATATCGGACGGAGGATTTATTCATTCGGTGACGTCACTCGTCATCTCGAAGGGCCCGCGGTCCCAGACTGAACGAGTCCGGGCCGTTCACCTCGCCCAGCGAATTTCATTAAAAGTTCATTTCCATTAGCGAGAAACCGTTTGACCCTAATGAGATTTTGAAGGGCAACTAAGCTCTATTGATAGAATACTGTGAAATAATAGCGGCGGTTGGCTTCGGTTGTTTTCTTTTATTCAGACTGTAATCGACTGAAGAAAGAGCACTGAACCACTCTGAACGGTAGACAACTTATTAACACTAATGCCTGTAAAGAGGATTAAAATATTAAGGACAACTTTGATGGCAGTTTTCTTAATTGACTTTGGGTCATTCTCATTATTGAGAGATGTCATTACCATGACTCCATGTTCCTCCGAAATTGACATTGGAATCTAAAATATTACATTTTACGCACAACAGGCTTAGCTTTTGTATGCCAGTAATAGATACACTGTAAGATTCTGACATTAATTTCGGAGGGATCCATATCCATAATTTACATTATTATTATTTCAAGATCTTACATCCATTCATTCATTGCCACGGTAATGACATCTTGATGGGAATGATCCTCTGAAAACTACCTTTTCGGTGGTGGTAATGACGAGTCATTTATTAGATAGGTGCTTACTACTAGTTTAGGAAATGTCTTTTTTTCGAGACCAGATGCTTGGCGCATTTATTTGGATTGGGCAGCTATTGTGCGGATTATATACCTACCTACGTATGAAAAGTGTAGTTAGATTACTAATTTATAATAGGTACACGCAAAAACCGCAATCGCTGATGTTGGCTGATGTTGAATTGGCAGGACAAATGTTGCTGGAATCATGGAGGGTCATGTCTGTTGAATGAACCCCTAAACAAGGTTAAGCTGGCGGTAAATGGAGACTCATGGAGCATCTTTGTGAACGCCTTTTACCCAGCAGTGGGCAACAGTCCACACGATTAAATAATAATTCACATTCGGCATTCGGTAAAACAGACATTCTGCCCAAACTAGACACGTAGAAAAAATATGTAGGCGTGCTTATATTTTTCAATCACATTTGTATATGCCGTTCTAGGTTGAAATATGATTGGCAAAAAGGGATCGCATATTTTGAGTTGAGGCCGTCGTCAATATAACAGGGATTCCTCAGGGGAAGGCACACTAAGGAAAATGAAATATTAATCGATATTGCTTCGAGTTTTTGGCCTACAGATCTGTGGGTCTTAGGGCGCTGTATCTATTTTATCTATCTAATCTCTGAAATACTCAAACGAATAAGTGAAAGAAACTAATAGAGTTTCATGTGATTTAATGCATGACTGAAGAGCTGCCAGTCTATATTTATTATTATAATAAAAAAACTAAGCATTCACTCAGTATCTCTATAATACGTCTAAAATTTTAACGACCACGATGGCGCAGCTAAACGCCTAAACATTAATTTTGTGCCCAAAAGCCCAAAAATTTAAATCCGTGATCAGTGTGAACTTTGCGTCTATATTGTTGCAATTCTTATTTACCTACCGACAAACAATGTTGGACAAAAACTATTAACATAAGTTGGTACAATAAATGTTACTCATAATCATCAATTCCAGATATAGTAGTACTACCTATCAATTAGTATAAGTAATAATAACATTAGTATAAGTAACTTATCTAACAGATTAAAGACGCTCAATACAATCGTTATCTGATGCTTTGTCTAACGAACCACATCTTCAAGTGGGAATTAATTTTCTTTGTCTTTCATTCAAAGATACAGTAATCTTAATCCTAAATATCTTTATGTTCCAATTCTCTGAGTAAAGGCGTCTACTAAGAAAACACAACGTAGGTACCTAACTCAGAATAGTTTTATTTTTACATTTTATTGATAGACGAGTAGAAGAAACCAAAGATAAAATTTGCAAGTAAAATAATCGGGTACATAGTTCCATCATAAACAAAGACCATTTACTATCGAGACCTAAAACGATACTGTAACTAGATCTAGTAAAAGGCTTCTGCGGTATAGTCAGATAAAAGAGTGCAGTAAACAAAAGAGCAGACACGCTTCCGACGGAGAAAGAAAGGCAAAAAGCCGCGACCTATATTCAGCGGTTGGCACGGCGCGGGCGACCTCCTGCCCTCAGTTTCACCTGCATCTTACGAAACCAAAACTCTATTGATCTATACTACCCTGGTACTTCTAGCATCCACGCCAAACCTAACAACATCATCCAAATAAACAAAAGCTGTATGGTCTTCATTATATTGCTTATCTTCAGCATTGGCAAACAGCGATTAAACATGCTGATACAATTTATCTGTCCATTTCGCACTAAACTACTTGCACACCTTGTGGATCGCACACTCGTAAATCAAAGTGGTTTATTTTGGTTCCCATTGGCGCGCGGCGAAGCAATAACCTGTGACCTAGTTTAAGCTGGAACGTGACCCGAGTTGACCTCTCGGCCTAGGTCACGCCGCCCGCATCTGATACTCTCCTGCCATCGGCGGATCCGTCAGCTTCTCAAACGTCTTTGCGTTTATGTAATCCTGGTACTTTATCTGAACCACGCGCGTACTCAAAACACTTGAGGAGCCAATAATTTTGCAGTTTGGAGTAAAATTATATTTGGATTTCAAATTCTGTTTTGAAAGCAGTGTTTCTATTACGAATCCTGCAACTGGCACCCGAAATAGGAACTGTTATACAGTGTCCTACTTTCCAAAGAAGCATGTCAGCACTGCATAATAAAGCTATTTCAGTGAGACTTAATATTCGCTGGGAGCTTGAGGGTAAACAGTGTACGGTGATTGGTCAATGGAGCAGCAATCTTGGTAATTGAGAATGGACGGTAAATCTTAGCTCATTAAAGACATGAGTGAATAGGCGAGGTCGATGTAGTTACGGGAGGATCCTGAATGCACGCGCTGGATTGCTTCGGTTAGATTCAGAGTGCACGACAATCTAGATCAATTTGAGATTTGATCCTTCCCTCTCGACGATATGTCAAGTGCCTATGAGATCCTGGTACAGACAGTCAAAGATTTAAATCGTCAGACAGATACATTGTTATCAATTACCTTACATTTGATTTTTTTTATACATACACGTAGCCTCAGTTGTTGATAAATAAACGATCGTCTGCCTGCCTCCTTTTGCCATAAATATAAATCTTCATTTCCTTTGTGTGAAGAAGTAATTTCGTGAATAAAATATGTTTGGTCCTCGATTATAGTACATAGGTAGGTAATAATCCCAATCATAGACGTATATAGATAATAAAATCTGAATAACAGATAAAATTACTAAAACGTTTCCTTTACATATATGGGTTAATTGAATGCAAGCCAAAGACCGCTGTGTGAACTCGAGAACCATAGACAAAGTGACGAGCATATTGCGTTAGTCATCCAAATTAATGATCAAAGACTTACATACTACAAGTTGTAAGACAAAGAACGCCAAACTTGATTCATAAATCATTCTGAACGCGGCCACTAAGAGAACACTAAGTAACTTAAGAACTTCTGCGAAGTTTCAGTTTGGCTATCTCCCTACATGTTGACTCAATCGAACGTCGATCGAGCACGTTGCAATGTTGCAGATAGAATATTTAACTCACATTTTATTAGGGTTCCGTAGCCAAAATGGCAAAAACGGAACCCTTATAGTTTCGTCATGTCCGTCTGTCCGTCTGTCCGTCTGTCACAGCCGATTTACTCGGAAACTATAAGTACTACAGTGATGAAATTTGATGGGAATATGTGTTGTATGAACCGCTACAAAAATATGACACTAAATAGTAAAAAAAAGAATTGGGGGTGGGGCCCCCCATACATGTAACTGAGGGATGAAATTTTTTTTTTCGATGTACATACCCGTGTGGGATATCAATGGAAAGGTCTTTTAAAATGATATAAAGTTTTCTAAAAAACATTTTTCTTAAAGTGAACGGTTTTTGAGATATCAGCTCTCAAAGTCGTAAAAAGTATGTCCCCCCTGTTGGAATACATCAAAAATAACTCAAACTCGTCCCATGCTAATCTGCACTTAATTGCATAGTAATAGAGTTCCTCTTGTTGCACTTGTTAATAAGGTTCATTTTACGAATACATATTTCGACCTTGAATCCTGAGGGATCACTCTGTTAGTAAGTCTTGATCTGTTAGTAAGTCTTGAGATGCCAGCGAGTCTTGTCGACTCGGCCGGTTCGTCTTGTGGAGTCTGTTGACTCAGATAGTTAGTCTTGCTCTGCCTGTGAGTCTCGTTACTCTGCTAACTGTACATTTGTAAACATGCGTACTCTCCTATAAAACGATTTAATAAAGATATCGTTTAGTACCAACAAATAAGTTTGTCATTGACTCCCAAAACCCAATAGGTTATGGGCCCAGTCATTGCAGTAATTTAAAGTAAATGTAATAATAGTATATTAGAGAACTTTTTGTTTGAAATATTGCCACAGACATTTTTAAGTGAATTACCAGTGACACTTGTGTGCGCGTTAATTGTGAACTTTATGTTATTTTCGCTGTGCGTTTTAATTGACTTTAACCATGGACCGTTCTGCGTTGAAAAGAAACATTAGGCTGTTTGATGGTGAAAAGTTTAGTATTTGGAAATTAAGAATTAGACAATTATTAAAAGAACTTGACGTATTAGTTGTGATCGACGAAGAGAGACCAAGTGAATTAACGCAGGAGTGGCAAAAGAAAGAAAATGTGGCGAAAAATACTATCATTGAATATTTGGCAGATAGTCTTCTCGGACTCATCACCGAAAACTGTACCGCAAAAGAAATCCTTTCAAAATTGAGTAACATCTATGAAAGGAAAAGCATAGCAACTCAGCTTGCTTTGAGAAAACGACTTTTGAACTTAAAATTGGAAGGAAAAACATTATTGAATCATTTCCAACTTTTTGATGAGTTGATCTGCGAGTTGATGGCTGCCGGTGCAAAGTTAGAAGAGGCGGATAAGATTACACATCTTTTCATGACGTTACCTAATAACTACGATGGTGTAATTACGGCAATCGAAACACTGGCTGAAGAAAACTTAACGTTAACTTTTGTCAAAACACGACTTCTTGACCATGAAATAAAATTAATAAATGAGAGACAGGATACTTCTATGAAAATTCTACAGGCAGAAAGTTCAAATTTCTCAAGAAGTAGACAACACATAGCAAATAGAATACCTGCTCATAAAAAGTACTTCAACAAGTACAAAAACATGAAATGTCATGTTTGTGGCAAGTCTGGACATTTCAAAAGGACTTGCAATTTTAATAAAAACTATAAGAAAAAACAACCTCACAACAATAGAATGGTACAAACCGTCCAGATGTCTGCGGATGCTGAGAAATCTTCAAATATATCATTTGCCTTCATGGCTGGAGATGACGTTTATGACCGTATAGGAAACGATGAGCACAATATTACCTTCATCTTGGATTCAGGAGCATCGGATCACCTGATAAACAGACAAGATTTGGCTCAACACTTTGAAACCCTTCAACAACCCATCGCTATTTCGGTTGCTAAAAATGGCACGTACATAAAGGCTACAAAGAAAGGAAATCTACCTGTTATGACTAGCCTTGGCATAAAGGGAATACTACAGGATGTATTATTCAGCTCTGATATTCCATACAACTTATTATCAGTAAAGAAAATGCAACAAGCTGGTATGACTGTTGTATTTGACAAAGATGGCAGCGTTCAGATATACGATGTGGGTAAGAATTTGGTAACAAAGGGTGAGTCAATGAACAATTTGATTGGTATTAATTTTGTGCTTTACAGTAATGCTTCACATACGTCTATGTCGTTAAATAGAGGTGTAAACAATAATTACACGTTATGGCATAAAAGATTAGGCCATATTGGCAAATCTAAGTTTATGCAAATCAAAAGTAAGCAAATGTTTTCAGATACTGAAAAGTTAAATAATATATCACCTAATGACGAATTGTGTGAAGATTGCATAAATGGAAAACAATCATGTTTGCCATTTAATAAGTCAAAGTTTAAAATTGTGAGTCGACCTCTATTTAATGTCCATTCAGACGTCTGTGGTCCCATCACGCCCACGACCCTTGACGACAAAAACTATTTTGTTGTTTTTATTGATGAATATACGCACTATTGTGTAACGTATTTAATAGCTCATAAATCAGATGTTTTTGCTTGCTTTCGGGACTTTGTTAGCAAAAAGTGAAGCTCATTTTGGTTTGAGACTGGTCAATTTGTACTGTGACAATGGTGGTGAATATTTTTCTAATGAGATGAAAGAGTATTGTTTGCACAGGGGTATATCCTACCACATGACAGTGCCTCATACTCCTTCCTTGAATGGTGTCTCGGAAAGGATGATGAGAACTATTACAGAACGTAGTCGAGCTATGATCTCGGGTGCTAAATTAGATAAGGCGTTCTGGGGTGAGGCTGTATTGACTGCTACATATTTGATCAATATTAGCCCCACCACGGCACTGAAATTGTTTGTTACACCTTTTGAATTGTGGCATGGTAAGAAACCTCAATTAAAGTATTTGAAGGTTTTCGGTTCGACTGTATATTATCACAATAAAGTGAGGAAAGCCAAGTTTGACGATAAGTCTTTGAAAGGTATTTTGGTTGGCTTTGAACCGAATGGCTACAAGGTGTGGGATGTGGTAGAAGATAAGTTTGTGAGAGTCAGAGATGTAATTGTGGATGAGATTAATTTCTTATCAAGCAGGCCTTTAAAGCCTGGGGGAATAACTTCGGTTAATTCCGGCAAGCATACTGAAAGAATGTTGTCTGAAAGTTCCAGTAAGCTTGGTAGTACCTCTGACGGGTGTGATTATGGAGAATCACACATGTCTGATATAGAGAAATCAGATAATAATGTAATGTCACAAACGGTACCATTAGGTCCACCGCCTAAGAAATCTGTTCGCGGAACAGATGTGCATACAGTTTCAGACTACTCTTCATTACAGGATACATTGACTACGTCCCCAACCAATGCGACTTCACCCGAACTAAGACGAAGTAAACGGATAAAAAACATGTCTTCTATTTCATATAACGAAAACGATGATATTTCTGAGAGCTATTTATTGTCTGCTAATTCTTTAGTGTGTAAAATACCTAAGTCATATAAAGAAATCGAATTTAGAGATGACAAGCATTTATGGCAAAATGCTATAGCTGATGAAATTAATTCACTGATTGAAAATAATACGTGGATAATTGTGTCGAAACCAGCGAACAGAAATATTGTCAGTTGTAAATGGTTATTTAATATTAAAAATGATGAGTTTGGGAAACCTGTAAAATATAAAGCTCGGTTAGTGGCAAGAGGTTTTAGTCAGGAGTATTTGACTGACTACAATGAAACTTTTGCACCTGTCGCAAGAATTTCAAGTTTCAGGTTTATAATTGCTTTTGCGAATCAATTTAATTTACTTGTCCACCATATGGACGTGAAAACAGCGTTTTTGAATGGAGATCTTAACGAGGAAATATACATGGAAATTCCTGAAGGTCTACCTAAGGCAGAAAATAAAGTCTGCAAATTAAAGAAAGCTTTATATGGATTAAAACAATCCGCTCGTTGTTGGTTTGAAACGTTTGAAAAAGCTTTGATTGATAAAGGTTTTCGATACTCATCTGCTGATCGGTGCATTTATTTTCTAGACACGGGTGACATTTATAAAAACATTTATGTTGTTCTTTATGTTGATGATGTCGTAATATCAACAGCATGTCTGTCTAGTATGAATAGTTTCAAAAGTTATTTAATGCAAAAGTTTAAAATGGTTGACTTGAAAGACATAAATTGTTTCTTGGGAATAAAAGTTACAAGAAACGACAGCAAAAAGGTCACTTTGGACCAAAGTAGTTACATAAAAACAGTCTTAGAAAAGTTCAACATGAGTGACTGTAAATCTGTCAAAATGCCATTAGAAACTAAAGTAGATTTTGAAGCTTTGAATTCGTGTGAAATTACAAGTGCCCCTTGTAAAAACCTAATCGGTTGTTTGATGTATGTCATGTTGTGCACACGACCCGACCTAAGTTTTTGTGTGAACATTCTCAGCAGATTTGCTAGCAAAAACAACGAGGCCTTATGGTTACACTTGAAAAGAGTGTTACGATATTTAAAAGGAACCATAAATTAAGTTACTACACTCGCAATGATTATAGTGACATATTGAGTGGTTATTCCGATTCTGACTGGGCTGGTTGTGCATTATTTAGAAAAAGCCCGTGGTGGTTATTTGTTTCAATTGTTTGAAAGATGCACAATATGTTGGCAAACAAAGCGGCAGACTTCTGTTGCAGCTTCGTCTACGGAAGCGGAGTATATGGCTTTGTTTGAAGCAGTTAGAGAAGCTTTGTGGTTAAAAGCTTTAATGACCAGCATAAATATTGAGGTACCTGGTGCAATTCCTATTTATGAGGATAACAATGGATGCATAAGCATTGCTAACAACCCAACATGTCACAAACGATCAAAGCATATTGATGTAAAGTATCATTTTTCTAGGGAACAGGTTGAGAAAAATGTTATTAAAATGGTTTATGTTCCCACAGGTAATCAACTGGCTGATGTGCTGACAAAGTCATTGGCGACCTTACGCTTCTCAGAATTGAGAATGAAATTAGGCGTATTGTAATTTTGTTTGTTTTTCAAGACTATGTATAAGAGTGATTCTTTGTAATAAGTGAGATTTTTAAGATTTAGAATTTAATTAATATTGTTGGCCTGGTTAGGTTTTGACTGGTTTCCCTAATCCTCGTTGCAACGAATGTTGGGCCAATAGAAATGTTCCCAGTCAATAGGAGAGTACATGATAATTGTAAATAATTTTTATTTAAGTTTAGAATTTATTTTTGAGGGGGCGTGTTGGAATACATCAAAAATAACTCAAACTCGTCCCATGCTAATCTGCACTTAATTGCATAGTAATAGAGTTCCTCTTGTTGCACTTGTTAATAAGGTTCATTTTACGAATACATATTTCGACCTTGAATCCTGAGGGATCACTCTGTTAGTAAGTCTTGATCTGTTAGTAAGTCTTGAGATGCCAGCGAGTCTTGTCGACTCGGCCGGTTCGTCTTGTGGAGTCTGTTGACTCAGATAGTTAGTCTGGCTCTGTCTGTGAGTCTCGTTACTCTGCTAACTGTACATTTGTAAACATGCGTACTCTCCTATAAAACGATTTAATAAAGATATCGTTTAGTACCAACAAATAAGTTTGTCATTGACTCCCAAAACCCAATACCCCCCCCTCTATTTTTATAACTACGGGGTATAAAATTCTAAAAAAATAGAGGTGATGCATGCTAATTAACTCTTTCAAACGATTTTTGGTTTGATCAAAGTGTCTCTTATAGTTTTTGAGATAGGTTGATTTAACTGTAATTTTTGGTTAAGTTTATTATATTGCTGCTACGGAAACCCTTTGTGCGCGAGCCCGACTCGCACTTGGCCGGTTTTTTTGATACCAAATTGGCAAAATAGATAGATTCGTTAATAATGCCTTGCAGACTTGCAAACCCTATCACATATGGATTATATCATTTGCGCAGGTTATGCGAAAGAGATTATATTTTTATTTCCAAATTTTATCGCTCATAACTATTTCGGAGCCTGACATACATTTTGTAACACATTTGAGCCTGGAGAAGGTACAGTAACAAAATGACAATCAGTGAATTAATTCATCTCATGGGAACCTAGAGTCGCTGATGCGATGCTGGACCATAGAGTATTTCAATCATTAATAAAGATAGTCAAGTTGACCATTGGTCAGTAGGTTTAAAAGGAAGTTATTTTTATTACTCAAATCAAATACTGTAGGCCTGCCAGTGTCATATTTGAAGAAAAGAGTGTTTGTTTTTTTTAGTTTCAGATAGCGGATCTGTCTAGTAAAATCTCAGTTTGTCGAGATAGTTGTCACGTGGATAACTTGCTTTAACCTAATATAGAGTAATAAAACCGGCAGTTTCGTAAAAAGAAGCTCCGAGAGAATCCGCAGGCCAAGTAGAAGCACGTGGTTAAAGAGATGTAAAGGTTTACGACTAGGTACATATACATACACACTATATTTCTGTTTTGTAAAACCACCGAACGCTATGTATCTACCTGCAGCAGCAAGACGAAGACGCGGCGCCGGCTTCCTACATGCAATTTGCGTCACATCTCTATAAATAACTGGAGTGCGATGCCACAGGAACGGGCGAATGCCAACAAGGTGCATTTACCAGCGATGCATCATCAGTGCGATTGGCAAATGAGATTTGCGTGACGCGTGTATCGCTCAAGAATTGGACTTAGACTGTATACTATCTCATTGCAGGACAAAGTCCTCCATCATAGAAATCAAGTCATCGCTACTAAATGGGATTAGGCTTAATCCTGACCACTATAACTTGGATATCTTTAAGGCAAGAGTGAACAGGCATCTTCTATGCAAACGCGTGTCATCCTAGACCTCATCGTCACCCTCCATCAGGTGCGATTGTGGTCAAGCGTTGGCCTATAGTCTAATAAAAAAACCACTAGACCAACGGAGCGTTATCCTTATTTTGGATGAAATCGTTAAAGGGATTAAGAAATTCATTTCCCCGATTATTGTGTAATTTCAACAGAGCCTTAATTCACTTGATTGCTTCCATTAGCGCTGAAAAGCGGATTATAACATTAATTAAATAGCACACACAAAACTTGTATGTACAACACATCGCCATAACTCATCATAATCTATTAAATTGTCGTTAATTGATTTTTTTTTTTTTATGAGATAGGGGGCAGACGAACAGACGGTTCACCTGATGGTAAGTGATTACCGCCGCCCATGGACACCCGCAACACCAGAGGAGTCGCAAATGCGCTGCCGACCTTTTAAGAAGGAATACGCTCGCTTTTTCGCTCGATTTTGAACCAAATGTTCTTTTTGAGGAGTTTAGACAGATTTGGATACTGCGTTTAAACTTTCGCGTTGCATTATACAAATACTCAACCATCCTTAAAAATCTTATAAGATAATAAATAATTCACACAAAATCTCATAGGTATGTACCACACGTTAAAACACCGTACTAAGTAGCTTAAGCCTTCGGATCCTCTAATATCTGATATCTGTTACACAAGTGTGTAACAGATATCAGACATTAGAGGATCCGAAATATATTACATGCATAATCCCAGACAGTGAACAAACACAAGAGTTCATTACACAAATTGTCCAGGGTGGTTATCGAACCTACCTTTGGCGTATGAGGCAGGGTCACTATATACCAAATGCGCCATCCGGCCAGTCGATCCAGTGATCCATCATTTAAGTTTTTCTTCCTTTTTTTTTATTTATACTAACTATAGGATCTCTAACATTACATAGATGACACTTCCTAATACAGCTTATTTAAATTTAGAACACAATTTACATGTTGCTATATTTAAACATCCTCGCGTTTAGTCCCATTTTTATCAAAGATTTGGATACTTTAGCGTTTAGGCCACAGAGGGAAGGATCCACTTATAGTGTGTCCCAATTTTCTGAGCTACGCCTAATATTGATCGATGGTAGATATTACTGAATGATTTATCACGCGTCAGTCTTCAACTCATCATAGCGATAATTCATATCCTGCCCATCTAGCTAGTGGCAAAGCGTGGGTGTCAGACCATTTTGCCACTTATCTCCTTACTTAACCTCCCCCCCAGATGAAACAGAGATTTGCCGCCCTCTAAACTAAGACTTCTTGGCATAACAATCTACGCCAGTGGAACAATAAAAGCACCCGTTCTCTGTTTAGAGCAGCTGTGTCAAGGGTTCAAGTCGCCATTATGATCACCAACCTTCGTTAGAACGGAGAGGTAGAACATGGCACTCAAAGAAGAAGAAGAAACTAAGACTCTAAAATCCATAATCATCCAATCATTGACACGATCCAAGTGTACTTCGGGCTCTAAAGCGGTAGGTTTGGAGTTGGACGCAACTGAGGACTTTCGAATGATAGAAGAGATAGATATTAGATATTATGTAGATTTATCTCTAACTAGTTTCCCGCCCTCACTTCGTTCAGGGTCAATATTGTGCTAAAAGGTCCAAACTTCGTCAATAGATGGTGGTGGGTTTTAATTAGAACGCGCAAGTGCTTCGTGTTTTCGGGTTCCCTATAAGCCATGTGCTCTTTTATAGGTGGCAGACGAGCAGACAGAGATTGCCGCCGCTCATAGACACCTCTAAACACAACACTACTAGAGTCACAAGTGCGCTGTCAATCTTTAACCCACTTTCCCCCCAATTGGGTCTCCGGTAACTGAAGCCGTGGTACCACTCCGGTCGAGCCAGACCATTCATGCCGAAGCGTGGCTCTCCCACCGTTAAATGTCTATAGAATTTACCTCTTTATACATAGTATATCATCATCATCATCATTTCAGCCAATAGACGTCCACTGCTGAACATCAACTCAATGGTTATAGCGATCTGATTGATATTCACGCCGATTCATTTGCGAAACATAGGCAAATTTTGTGTAGGACCTGGCTCACGATGTAAAATTGTAGTGATTGTTTTTGTTATTTTTTTTTTCTCTTTTTATTGTATAACTTTTAAAATAGTTTTAGTCTATTAATGGTTTTAGACTGTTTTTGGTATAAAACCATAGATGAGTCTTTCTTTTGAAAAGATTGTTGCGCTTAGTTGGTAAGATGTGATGTAATAATTTTATTTCTAGTTTCAGTGTAACAAAACGCTGGTAAAACCTTAATAAATAAATAAACATAGGCCTCCCCCAAAGTTCTCCACACAGATCGGTCCTGTGCCACCCTGTGTGCTGTGTGTGTGTGATCGGTGTGCCTGTGTATACATAGTATAAAGGATAGAACATTCTACTGTACAATGTTAATCACACTGTTTGCTCAAATTATTTGAGAATAACGCTTCGGCTGCTTTACATATTGACTGACATCTATTTAACATTTACGTAACGCAACAATGGAGCTGTGTGTAAACATTTACATGTGTTTCGTTATCACAACAGTGTTATCGCACGATAAACTCCACATAGTAAACAATGTATAATAACTCCCTTTACGGTCATCGTCTAAAAGGGCCGCGGTGTGATATTATATTACATTACTACGAGTAGTGTAATAAATAATTTCTAATCATATGAAAATATAAAGGATGTCCTTTGCTCATCATCCTGTGTTTGAGACTAGGGTTGCCTGTACGGATAAAGCCGGACATAGGCGTTTGGCCAAATTAGTCACAAACTGTCAGGATTTTATTAGATAATTGTTTTTGTTTTATGGGGACTACCCCTCACCTCAACGAACCGGGTGACCCCACCGTACCATTTACCCACCCTATGGTTATTTTTTTATGTGATAGAGTGCAGACGAGCAGACGGATTGTCGCCGCCCATAGACATCTGCAACACCAGAAGAGTCACAAATGCGCTGCCAACCATTATCCTATCTAGGGAACATAAGACATTAAGTCAAGTCAAGTAATGGGTTAGACGACTGCCACAGTAATTAACTTTTTATGAGAATGACTCCAATTGTAAGCATGTGCTAGTAAATTTGCTAATCAATTAAAGATATTCAAATACTAGAACATATTGCATGGTCTATTAATTCTTATTCAAGCTAAGCTAGTATGTATAAATATTACGTAGTAGTTTGTGCATGGTAATGACGGACCCGTCTTAAGCAACCGCAAAGTAACGCTAAGTTGATTTGTGCATGACAATTCTAAGTTCATAGCACCCATGAGCGGTCTCTGTACCAAATGTATTACAGACCTTTGCGGAGGTGCAAAATCAAACGTCTGGACATGTAAAAATCTTGGATTTCATATTTACGATTATGCAAATGCCTAGACACATGCAACTGTACATATTTTAATTTCGCTAGTTCCGGTTTGCATGCTATGATGTCGGTATATTGTGAAACAAGGTTTTTTTGACGTAGTGATGCTAAACTATCGAAAGTTTCACTATCGATTGTTGTCGTAAATCTCAGAGTTATTAATAAATTTATTTCTCTAGGTCGGATGGAG
>JABMDO010001099.1:0-17117 GCA_014851415.1 Cnaphalocrocis medinalis
ACTTAATTACACAGTAATATTGTTGTTGAATGCACACGGCAATTTTGCGAACAGAACCTCTCATAACTCGTTAGACGTAATTAATTTTAGCTAAGTCTGAGGGCTTTACACTAAGCGCCTTTTAATTGTGCGATTTAAATGATTAGAAAATTATAATCCTTTTTTGGACATAGTCCAATCACCGCTCTCAGGGAGGTCAACGAACCTTAATGTTGTCTTAATCATGGAAAACCTTTATGAGTGTTAATATTAAAAAGGTAATTGACGTCTCGAGGAAAATATTATTAAATAAATAATAATAATGAATAAATAAATTGAGATATTAGAACCTTCTTCTATTTCTTCTTTCTTCTTCTTCTTGGATATTGAGTAAAGAATCGGTATATATGCTTTCTTGGCATAATAGTTTCCCTAACTAAGAAATAAATTGTTAGTAGGGAGAATATGGAGATATACATACATTTTACTTATATCTATGCTTGGTGATGATTGTAGGTAGCCATAACAAACGAAAATACGACTAAGTTTTACTAAAATACAACTTGTGTAGGGCTACCAAATCTCTAGTACTTAATGGGAACTTCCCTTTTCCTTCTTTTGTAGTAGGTATTTTAGAGCCTTTCTAGGAAAAATAAATAATAAGTGCTTAAATGTTCGCGTTGCATTCTACTTTACTATTTCATAACACTGTATAGTAAAACGTTTATAATACAAATATGTTTAAATACTACCTACAAAAAAACTATACTATAACTACTACAAAAATCGAGACTTGCTTACTCGCCGTTTGCACAAAGCGTTTTGAGAAGCGTTGAGAGAAACCAATATTGTACCTAATATTGATGTTTTTAAAATTTAAATTACGATATTTTAACTAGCTAATTTTCATGTTAACCAAGATTTCCTTTTTCAGTGCAAATCAGAGATAAAATAAAGTTATCACGATCACGAATTGCCTATTAAACGAGGGATGTTGTGAAATCCGGCTCGCGACTTGCCGATTGACGAAACTTTTGTAACACAAAAGAAGGTTCCACAGAACTGGCCATAAGAGTTAGCAATAAAAAAATATGAGCAAAATAGTCCGGACTTCTGGCCAGTTCTTTCCAATTCCAATATCAGACACCTGGTCACCCGAAACTTGTGCCACTTTAAGAAACGAAGAAACTTTGTAAGTCTTAAGTCGCCCTGTGTAAATCTTCCAAGGGTAGAATGCTAGTTAGAGAGCAAGCTCTTTGCAGAAGGGTTGTCAACGAAACGACGGTTTAACAAGACTGGTGTATTTACCTGATAAAATCTTGTTAAGTATTTCCTTTTGAATGTAGGTTACGGGTTTATAAACCACCATTTTCTTTGACTTTAAACTAGTTTCATATTAGGTGTGAGTTGGTGGGTTTGTGCCCCAATATTTAACTCAATATACTATATAGCAATGCCAATGCAATATTGAGTTTAAGACGGTCATATTGGTATTGACCAATAAATAATATAAATAAATTCTCACAATGTCTTATACACTCCGTACTAAGTAGCTTAAGCACTTGAGTTACAGATATCAGACAACAGACGATCGCAAATATTATAATACTTAAATACATTATAATAACACCCAAACACTGAATAAACGCAAGTGCTTATCACACGAATGTTTGTCGAGAGTGGTGATCGATCTGACGACCTTCGGCGTGTGAGGCAGGGCCACTGCCAATTGCGCCATCCGGCCAGTCCAATCGAACAACGTTGATCGATGTTGTTTCGATCATCGATCGTTTATTAGTCAGGTATCCTTATTCTGATTTGCGTACAATTTTCCTTTTTTCCTTTATTCTCTTTTTCTACAATAAGTTTATTATATTCTACGCTATTTTAATCTAACATCTTAGAATAATTATGATATAGAATGTAATTCTGTATGTGTAAACATTTACGTATATTGAGATTTTATTAGATAGTACATCAATAGCTAAGTGTTGTAAACAATAAAAGCAAAATCTATTTAATATATATTTTAATGCTTTCATTCTGAGTACATAACAGAATTTAATTAAAGTAAACGAATTTTTATAGAGCGTTATATTTCATACAGCATACTTGGTTATTAACCCCCTAAATTCCGAGTGAAAAAATATTTTATGTTCTGTAAGATAATTTTAGTGAATAAAATAGATATTGTAAAAAAGTATGAGATACTTGCGCTAGAAATGCTTTAGGTATTTTTACGAGGAATTATAGGAATGTCGTGGGATTCCGAATATCAGTTTAGGGTTAAGGGTCATCAAAAATGTTTTAACATGTTTCAATATGATAGGTTCGGTTTGAATTAGACACAAAATTTATACTATTTACAAAGAGATAACTTCAATAGACAACGACAAGGCTTATAGGTAAACCGAAAACACGAAACGCTTGCGCGATCTATTGGTTCATTTCTGAAGCGAAGTGAGGGCGGGAAACTAGTTTTGATATAAAGTTAGGTCTAGGACATTATATTGACATCAAAGTGTTCGTTGATCTATGCGCTAGGCAGAATATCGTATCGTGTATCTCTCGTACTAGCACGAACTTTTTCTCACTCACTCATACGTCAAAACTCAGCACAGAGCTGCTTCGCCTGTCTTAAGTTTGGCAGCGCACTTGTGACTACAGGAGTTGCAGGCGTATATGGGAGGCGCCAATCGCTTCCCATCCTGTGATCACTCTGCTCGTCTGCCATTTATCACATACCTACTCGTATATAAAAGAACAGAAAAATAATTTTTTACAAGCATTGACGAGCGGAGACTGGGGCTGGTTAGGACTGGTGGTATTACTATAAGCCAATGGTCTCAGTTTTTTTTTTTAATTTCATAAATTTAACAAGAGAATAATTTCATCAAAAACCAGATTCATGCAGAATCGAGCAGTAGCATCTTAGGCTCATAGCTAATTGAAGATAATAATAGCTTTGAAACTCCCAGAACAAAAGAGAATAATCTGTTTCAAATTTCTTCCTTACAAAAGTCCCGAGAGATATAAACAGATTAAAATACAGGCAGCGGAAAAGTTTCCAACTTAATTTCATTCGACGTTCATACTCCATGGTTTATTTTCCTCTGGAGTAGCTCAGATTTTAAACTGCTTCAAGCTCACTTTAGTATATTTTAAGCATTACTTATTTGAGATGAAGTAAGTTTCTACGGATAAGATTTATTGCATAATTATTATCATGACTCTTTTGCGCTGCACGATCTTCTCCCATTCTCTTCCACGTGTCCGAAGCCAGCGTAGTCGGGGCGACGTCCTGTGGGTCGTCCGAGTACCGCTGAGGGACGAAGTCGCCAAGGAACCTCAAAGCACTCAACGTGCAACGATTGGGCGAATGGCACAGGACCGCAAAAATGGCGAACTTTCACGTCGGAGGCCAAGACTTACTTTGGATCGCTGAGCCAGCGTAGTAAGTAAGTAAGTATTATTATCATGATCAGCCTGTTGCAGTCCACTGCTGGACATAGGCCGCGCCTGAATATTCGCCACTCCGATCGCTACTCGCATCCAGCTCTTGCTAGCCATCCTGCGCAGATCGTCACTCCTTCTGGCCCGAGAGCGTTTTATATTATTAGCTTGCTAATCATGTGAGTTGTCGATTACTTTAGTTCTCTGCAGATCACCTCATTCCGGATTCGATCACGCAGAGAAACGCCGAGCAAAGCTCTTTCCATAGCTCACTGAGCGACTATAAACTTCTTGACTTTCCGTGCCGCAAATTTATATTCCACTTTTTTATGCTGGAAGCGATAAACGAGCAAGCGGGTCACCTGATGGTAATTAATCACCGTCGCCCATGAACATCAGAGAACTCGTTGATGCGTTGGCGGCCTTTTAGAAAGGAGTTTGCTTTCCTCTTGAAGGTTCCTTCCTTTTTTTTGTTGACCCAGGTGAAATGCCGCCGGCCCAAAGTGCAATGAGCCGACGTCGCCACCTTTCGGCGGCGCCTTATGCACACCCCCGGCTGGGTGACCGACGGGTAGTGTTGAGCCATGACTGGGGCCTCAACTATTCTGAAGCCGGTCAATAGGCATACCAACTAAAACACCTGGGGCTGTTCCCAGCTTATCCAGAGCTACGGGGTGGGCTAAACAATCCTTGGCACCGCGTCCCACCCATGGACAGCGAGGCACGCACCCTCCTACGTCATAGCCGCCGGGAAAAACTGCAGCCGAACAAGGGTTTGTTTAATTAGCGGAACGGGCTGTATCTCATTAGGTAATTTGTTTATCTCAATATTGGGTTTTGGGCTTAGATTATTAAAAAAATTAAAAACAAATATGAGAGAGCAAATAGCTCAGTGGATAAAAAGATACAGTATGTACATTGTTATTGCATGAGGTGTTTACTTGTACGAGTAAGTTACGCATTTAGCAAGTTTTTTATGAAATATTGTAATGATTTTTTTATAATGCACAATTTGTACGTGATTTTTTGTGTAATAAAGAATATCTATCTATCTATCAGATACCAGAGTCACCGACATAGCCCACCGAATTAGCAACCTGAAGTGGCAGTAGGCTGGCCACATTAGCCGCAGAACTGGCAACCGTTGGAGCCATAAAGGCCTTGAGTGGAGACCGCGACTCGACATTTGAAGGCTGGCTGGAGTGAGCTGGATGAGAGTGGCCGAAAATTGAGAGCGGTGACGTGCATTGGGGGAGACCTATGTCCAGCAGTGGACGAGCGTGGGTTGCTAATGATGATCTATCTATCATCATCATCCATCATCATCAAACTTTTCACTCCTAAACATGAATCATGTTCCAATCGTAACCTAGTCTTTTTAATCGCTTTGGACCCAACTGGGCATACACTAAAATGAGATGATTACAAAAAACAATAATGGCCCGCCCTCACTTCGCTTCGGGACCGTTAATCAGAAATGAACCAATAGATGGCGCTGTGTCCAATTACATCGCGCAAGCGTTTCGTTTTTCGGTTTACCTATAAGCCTTGTCGTGTCCATAGAAGTTATTTCTTTATAAATAGTATATAGAAAGCTCAAAATGTAAACATACTCTCCCCCAATAGCAAGAAATCAAATTCGTACACTGTTACAAATAAATTGGCTCTATAATATTCATGTTCCCTGTATGAATCTTCTCTTCGCCCTGCCGTAATCAATATGTTAGTAGAAAATATTTCGCCCCATATTTTATAAAAATGTTTTTGCATTATGGATATACATAATTTATTTATCGTGCCAAGGTGTATTTTAACAGTACGTGTACAAAGGGTGTTCTATGTTATTTTAGAACATTTTGAAATCGACTTGGAATTTTTTACAAAAAAAATATATTATTATGTTTTACAAGCCTTAATTTGTTTTGATAGGTTTAAGAGCATAGTCATTTAATAAAAGAGAGATGCTAAATAAGACTGTACGAAAAAATCACTTAAGTAAATAACATTTTATGTATCAGTCAATCCTTAATAAAAACCAAGTATACACTTCTATGATTAGCTATTACAAACCCGAGCTATATTCGAAAAATTCAACATATTTGGCAATCAAACCCTAGGACCTTTGATCTTTCAAAAAGATATACCCTATATTCATTATGGGACCCAGGAATGCCATTGCTATGGCTTGGTACTTTACTGATAACAACTAGGAACCAGGGCGAAATTTTCATACCTTAATGACAAGACTTACCAAATAGGATTCCATCAGTTTTTTAAAAAATTATTCTCTGATCTTTTTTTGTTTTGGAATGGATGAAGCCTATAGCGCATGCAAGGGATTTTTAGTGTGAAAAAAACCGAAAACCCGAGTTTATACCGACATTCAAATATATCCCCGGGTTCTAGACCCTGTATACCATAGGAATAAACCGGAATATTGGAGACCAATAACTATCCATCCTCTAGAAGCTGTCTATCAACAAACAACCTAGGGTATACCGGATATCGTCGATTTGCCAAAGCGAAAAATTCCGCCCCAACAGATATTCCGATATAAAAAACCGTTGCAGATTGGACGTGATGGACGCCGGCAGTGCCTTTGTAGGAAAATATTTTCTTCGTACGCGAATTGAATGCTAAACTGAAGCAGAATTGTCCTTTGTATTGTAAAAAGTTTAAGGAAATTGAAGGTCAGAAAAAGAAAACAGATTTTGGGAAAGCTGATCTTGGGTATACGTGTCGGTGTTTACTTTTTGTGAAAATCCATTCATTCAAGGGTCGCGAGTTCGATTCCCGCACCAACACAATTGTTGGTTGATGAAACAGATATTGTTGGGTCTGGGTGTTTGTGCTTCCTTCGTTGTTTCTGGTTTCCATAGTACAAGGGAAAACCTTAGTTTGGGACCAGGGCAATGTATGTGATGTTGTCTCAATTTATTATTTTATTATTATTATTTTAAAAATTTAAGAGTAGGCTGTTAGATTTTCAGAATGGATGAAATTGAAACTTCGATTTGGTCTTGACGACAGGTTCGTTTAGGCCCTCTGGTTTCATGGTCTGTAGGTTGCGAAGCCTAGACGGTAGTATCATAGTAATTTTTGATTTTTTTTACAATAAAGAGGGCAGACAAACAGGAGACCTATTTTTGAATTGTCGTCTCACTAAAAAATGTGTGACTCGCATGATTTTTGACATCCGCATTTTTGAATCATTCGAAAACGAGCTATTTGCAATAAGTGGTGTAAACCACTCGTTTCCGTGAGGCGAGTGGACGCATTTACGTCAAATCACACATCAAATATTAACGAGTTAACACTATACACATCCTAAGCGAGTGATTTCAAAAATAGGGAAAATTATGAATCATGCGACTTACGAGACGACGTGACTTGCAAAACGAGTAGTTTTGTTTGGACGAAGCGAAAATTCAAAAAAAGGTGTCCAGAGGAGTCACAAGTGCGCTACTGATCTTTAAAAAGGAAAACGCTCGCTTTTTGAAGATTTGCAGGTTGGATTGGATCGGTCCGGAAATATCGCAGGAACGATTTTGAGTATGAGTAGGTAATATTTTCGAGTTAACAAATTTTTTTTAGATATTGATGTCCAGAGACTTCCACAAACAGGTTTTGTGATGCACAATAAACAAGTAATACAAAAGTATACAATGGTCATTTGTATCAGAATACCCGCAAATCAATCACTGGAACACATAAATACTTCCAAGCATAACATCAATCTTTGTGTGGGATGAATGGATAGGATTTCTTATACCTAACGTGAAAAATTCTGTTGCAAAATGATTCAGTTGGTTAATATTTTTGCTCCGACTGCGGTCGAAATAGAGTCGCCTGAGAGAAGTTAAATGGATTTTTCCCAGGTAGGTTTTACTGGGAAGAAAAAGGCAAAGTCTGCCTCAGCCTACATTGTCCCACTGCAGAGCAAAAGGCTCGATCATCAGAAATCAAGTCATCGCTACTATGATGGAATTAAGCGTAATCACCACGCTTGCCTAAAGCGGATTGGCGATCAGAACCTGAGCTAAGTTCGAATAATTCGAAACATACTATTTGTTTGACCCCAGAATCGAACCCGAGATTACGAGCCGGTTTCTTAAGACCAACAGGGTGTTCTAATGTATTAATAAATTGATATACTGTGCGTCCGGTAGCCCATGTCCAACCCGTGAAAGCAAGGCGGTAGTGAAATTTCGTGGCGCAGCTAATTAATCACATTAAGTCGCCTTCACGGGTCGGACACCGGCCACTGTACACTGTATAGTCCACTAAATAATCCGCAAAATTTAACAGATTTAGGACATTTTGCTCAATCCACAGCCTTTCTGGAATTCGCCTCCAGTCACTGAACATTGTATAGTCGGCTAAATAATCCGAAAAATTTTAACAGATTTACGACATTTTGCTCAGTCCACAGCCTCACTGTTGTAACTTCCCACAACTTGACCTCAAACGGCCAAACAATGACATAACCTTGTAAAGGTTTCTATTGATGCGGGTGCCTGGCCCTGATAAATTAGGAGATAATGTAATAACTGTGTTGAGATAACGCTACGTGAAGGGAGATGGGCTGATAATGCGCGACCGAATTAGTCAAACCTAATTTGAGATGGAGGTCCCAAAATAATGACAGAAAAAAGTGAACTTAGGTTATTATTAGGTTGTACATGATCAATCGAGACCGTCGATCAACATCGAATCAAAGTTATTCAATTGATCAGGTAGCTTTTAATTTAATTATTAGGCTTAATATTATGATATTAGCACTTGTGTATTTTTATTTTTTAACTGTGACTGTGTATAATAATTAAGTATTATAGTTAGAGGTTTTACGAGTACTTTCTATGTTATCCTTAGAGAAAGCAGAAAATATTTTAGTTCAAGGGTTAAGATTTTGAAATTCATAAATTTTGGTTTTAATTTGTATTAAAAACTTTCCATTTAATCAATTTTATCGCAAAATTTTTAACCTATAATATTATTTAAAAAAGCATTAGATTAAATGCGATAAAATCTTCTTTAAACTAAGGGTACCTACTAACCAGGTCAACCTTTGGCTTGTGTGGGATAATGTCAGATGGAAAAGGTTTAACTTAATACCCTCGCTTATTTCCGATGCATTAAGTAGGTACCTACTGTGGCTTAATATTAATGTCGAACCGCAACCACACCGCATCCATCTTTCGAACAACAAAATGAGCAACGAATAAATAAATAACTTCCGACTTTGACCTATATCAATTTCTCCTCATCAAACCTCTTAATTTAAACATCAACGACACGGCTTATCAATAACACAAAGACAACTTTATAAAGGAAAAACCGCTGTCCCCGTTCATGAAATTCCACTTCTCAAAACAAAGAGGATTCAACAAACTTTTAGCGGTACAAAAGGTCCAACTTCCTATGAACCCTTATAAGCGAATGGGGCTAAAAATCGTCCGAAAACTGGCATCAAAGTTTGGGCAATCGGACGGCAACTTTTCACCCCTCGGTTAGAAAGACCTTTAGTTAGGGCTAAAGCAAATAACGAGAACGGCTTATTAATACTGTCAGACCTTCGGTCAACATTATGACGACTCTGAATTAAGGGACTACATGAATAAAACTAGCGCCGCCAAGCTATTTACACTGATTGTGGCGAAAATACGATATTTTTTAAGGAAGCAAAACATTACAGACTTGGATAAAAGTAAATTGTTTTTTTTAAGATGCAATACAATATAATATAAAACACGCGACAAGTAACAATAATGTCAATTATTGCTAAAAGTGGCCGTTTTAAGCAATAATTAACATATTGTTACTTGTCGCGTGTTTGAAATATTGCATTGCATCTTGAAAATCCAATTTACTTGGATCTAAGTCTGTAATGTTTTATTTTCTTCAAAATTATCATATTTTCGCAAAATCAGTGTAAATAGGTTGGCAGCGCTAGTTTCATTCGTATAGCCCCTTAAGCAATCAAAATAGATTTTGTATAACAACCAATTGTTGCGATAAAAATATAATACAAACTTCGCATATTTATGACTTGTTTTGGGAAATTAGTTCGAAACACAACCAATAGATGGCGCTGGGCATCGATTTCATCACATAAGTAAGTATTTTGTTTTTTCGGTTTACTATTTAAACGGTGTCTTTGATATAGAGAAGTTATCTCCTATTTGTATACAAGACGAGTGGTACCTAAGTACGCTATAGCTTCTGTTTTGGACGTAATTTTATATTGTACAATTAGATGGCGCTAGTGGTATACTTTTTTCAGTTTTTTAAAAAGGTTTGTAGATAGAAAATACATGTGTAGAAATGTCTCCAATCCATCGGATTTATTTAATCTTCAATAATAATACGAGAATATTGACTTGCCAAAGGCATATCAATTCCTGCAACTTGAAAATAGTATTTGTAATTAGATGCAAAGGCTGTGTGACTCGAAAATTGGATTCTAAAAATACGAGAGAGCAAATGTACAGTAGCTACCAATAGCCGCTCCAAGCCACTTACCAAACAGCTCAGTCACGGGTCCCTTCCTAAAATTCCAATCCCTGCCGTCCCTTAGAACCTTAGAAACCTAATAGAAAACTGGGTACAACTGGACACTCATTACTGGACCCAAAATGAACCATCCACACTTTTACGGCCAATTTTCCCCATCCCAAAGATGGCGAACAGATGATTCTCTTTTTATACGCAGCCATTTTCTCCCAGTTACCGTGTTTTGTGTTTGTTTTCTTATTTCGGGGTTGTTTGTGAAAGTTTTAAGCAAATTTTTACGGTATTTTGGTTGGAAGGTAATGAAACTGGCAACTTATTAATATTTAAAGCGTAGCTCTTTTCAGGTAAATACACATTTTTTTGTTATGAAAGTTATAAAGTTTTGAGAAATACCTATTACTGTGTTTCATGCTGGTTCTTCTTGTAACGGCAACCTATCTTGCAGATTCGGTAGACGTGATTTTGTATTTTCAAATGATGGACAAAGTAAAATTTAATAAAAATAGGGACATTATGTATTTAATACATAAAAAAATTACGTGATATTCGTACAATGTCCATAGGTGAAATCAGCGGTAAATTAAAATTACTCATTTGACATTCTTAATTCTGTATTGACTTAAACTGAATAAAGAATATTTCTATTTTTAAATAATATAAAAAATCTGAAGACATCATAAAAATAAATAACTACTATGTTTACGGTTGGATAAAGATTATTCTTTGAGATATAACTTTTTTGGCAGTCTGTGCCACTATAGGTATACTGTTCCACTGCAGAGCAAAGAACCGCCAACTATTTACCCACTATTGTGGCGCCAATTATGATATTTTTTAAGAAAAGTATTAACATTACAGACTTAGATGCAAGTAACATAATTAACATTATGAATGGTCGCAGTTTGTACTACTTGTTATGAATCCTGGAATTCCAATTTACTTTATCTAAGTATGTAATGTTTTAATTTCTTAAAGAATATAAATGTTTTCGCCACAATTAGTGTTAAAAAAAGGTATGGACGGCTCTAGTATCCGTCGATATAGCCCTCATCACCACGCTTGCCTAACGCGATTGTGATCACACAACCCGAGCTATGTTCGAAAAATTCGAAACATCCTTTGCTCGACCCACCAATCGAACGAATCGAAAAATTGACAACCATTTCATCGAAAAATTGATATAAAAATTAAATGCCATTTATGTTTTTGGGCTTCCCGGATGTGAATTACGCTTTTTTAGTAATTAATTACTCTCAAAATACGAGATAGAAAAAAATTACTCTGTAGGTGTTTAGATAATATTCCTTTTACCACTATTTTTTTATTTTTTAAAATAATTTCTGGACGTACAATATACAAAACAAAAAAACTCATTATTGACAAACTTGACAGATGACTAATAAACAAGAAGTCAGTGAAAATATTACCAATAAATTGATAATTTATTCGGCATAAAAGAAAGTAAACTAAAGTATTAAAAAATAATGAGATCAGTCAGACCAAGACCGTAACGGGGACCCTATGACATTGTGCTTCGTCCTAAATGTAAAAATAGAGCTCTTACTTCGCCAGACAAACATTTCTTTCGTGTTCCTGATCGGAATAAAGCAAGTTTGGTGCATTGCGTTGGTAGAGCAAACGTAACAAAAGGAACACTTTATGTGTGTGAGGATCACGTAACATAATATGATGTAGTTAATAAGTTGTGGTCTAATAAATTTTACAAAACTCCAATAGTACCTACAAAATTATTAAACACAATCAATAAAACAATATTAAGTACAAGTTTAGTTTTATTTTACTTAGCCCATTTGTAAAATTTCTTTAAAAATAAATTGTTCGCAATCCTCGTCGATTACAGCCAACACGATGTATGGCTGCGTACGCACTTTGTGTTCCGGTAATACCCGGCACTTCACGGTGCAAAGAGCTCTGCTCATTTTCAACTGTACACACCCCACTGCAGATTCTACATAGGCGTCCCTGGACGACATGAGCATTTTCGCACCACGAATTTCAGCGGACATTATAGTTCTCATCTTCACGAATGAGTTCTAATAACATTATTAAATCTACCTTGGGTAGATTACGGCTGTCTGCCATTACAAAACCTTCGTCTACTTTCATAATTATTCAGTAATATCCACGAAACAAGCAAATGAACCTATCTTCAACGAATCTCCAACAAATCTCTTCGATTTGAATTTGATTGACATTTGACAGGGGACTGGACTTTTTTTAGGCCAGCAAAAGGCAAAGAAATATTACGGATAACACCTACAATGGTACTTACGTCGTTTTAGAATGAGCAAGTTTTAAAATAATAATTTATCATATTAAACATTTAAATTTAAAAAAATAAAAACAACACGTATACAATATTTTTAACTCTAGTTTTACAGTCCCAATTATCAAAATGAAGAAAATTTTACCTACTTAATGTTTGTCAATTCAGATACGCTTAGGGAACGTACCCATACTACGTGACCCGTTTAGGGGGGGATGGGGGGTCGTCAAAATACCACGCTTGGTCACAGGGGCGGGGGGGGGGGCCTTAAGTTTTCGTCACGTAATCAATATACAATAATCAATAATCATTATAATTATTATTAAATATGTATGCATGTATAATTATGTAATAGGGTTATCCCGTATAATTATATAAATAAATAAATAAATAATACTTTAGGGAAATCTCGCGTTTTTGCGAGCTATATTCAAATATGGCGGGCAACGTTTAGCGCTTTTCAAACTCATTAGGGCTTAAAAGGACCTGTATCGAGAGACGTTAAAAAAAATAAAGGAGGACCGCAAGAGGTCTTGTGTATCGTAAGGAAAGCGTGGAGTGGATAGACGTCGAAGCCATCGATGAGGAGGAAAATAATCACGTCTGAGGATATTCCTCCTGATACTACCCGCCCCCCGTGATCTATGATGTGTCCGAATGGATTGATGCTGGGAACGTGTTCGTTGAAGATGATTGAGATATTATAAATGAGAAATAAGAGGAAAAAAAATACTTTTGTTTTTTTGATTTTAAGATTCTGTTACAATATGACTACGTATGTTTATTCTTCTTAATCATATTTTTTTACTTGTGATTATAGGTATTATAGGCAAAGCGCCGTATTAATAAGCTAAAATATGAAAAAAAATAATTTTTTTTTAACTTTCTATTGCAAAAATAATTCAAAACCATATTTATGAATTACTACGTGAAAACTAGAGGGGGAGGGAGGGGGTCTTGGCATATACTACGGGTAGTCACCCGAGGGGGGGGAGGGGGGTAAAATTGTAAATATGGGTCACGTAGTATGGCGTACGTTCCCGTTAATACTACCAAATGCGTCATGGGGCTAGTCTATAGAACCTTTACTCTATTCCCGATTGGTCCCATAAGTAACTCGCTTTAAGGGATAACTCTGAAACTTAGAAATTGAGAGATCAATTCTCACGGGGCATACATCACTTTGTTAAAGTGGTCCAAGTTTGACGAGAGACCTCGCACATTCAATATGAAGTCGCATTTATTTGTAAGTGGGCTGCTCTCACTTAGTTTGATAATATTAAAGCAACTTGGTTTAATGACATAATATATAACATTGGTTTCAAACAGTGTCAATAGATGGCGCTGGGTGTGAATTACGTCACGCTTGTATTTTGCTGTCTCGGTTTACCTATAAGCGTTGTTGTTGTCTATAGAATTTACTTACTCGTACCTCTTTATAAATAGTATGGATAGATAAGTCTTTTCTGCATGAACTAAACGTTAACTGGTTGAGAATGCCCCCTGGTTATTAATAATTTCGCCTATTATAACAAAATTTATTATGTTTAAAATCTAAGTTGCTTTTAGTTTTGTTAATGTATCTGTGAATATTGGATCTACGTAATACTCTAAATATCCACAAAATATGGAGTTTTATTACACATGGCCTCCTGAACTATCACCAATCAGATCTATGAGCTATATGCCCTGCCAACTGCCACTTCAGTCTGCTCTGGAGTTATATTTAGTTTAGGCCCGCTTCGACCACATTAGCCGTATAGGAGCCAAATTAGCATCTTACCCGTCCGGAAGCAAAGCTTTTTGGTCTCTGGCTAAGTCGGTGGAGGCTAATTTTTGCCGGTCATCGCTGCCGCCTTTGATGATGCCTGACGGAACGCTAGCTCACACAGCCCAAGAGAAAGCAGACTTGTTTGCTTCTCTCTTTGCGAGCAATTCACGACTAGATGCAACTGACAAAAATCCACCTACTATACCTCAATGCACTTCTGCGATGCCGGAAGTCCATATTCGCCAGAAAGAGGTACTTAAGACGCTCAGTGCTCTAGACGTTAACAAGGCTAGTGGTCCTGATGGCATCCCGGCTATTGTCTTGCGAACCTGTGCCCCTGAGTTGTCACCTGTTTTGACTCGCCTTTATCGCCTTTCCCTCAGTACCGGACGGGTTCCGAGCTCGTGGAAGCTTGCTAATGTCCAACCTGTACCAAAAAAAGGTAGTCGTGCTGACCCTGCAAACTATCGCCCTATCGCAATCACCTCCATACTCTGTAAGACTATGGAGCGTGTATTGAACAACCGTCTCCTTGCATACCTAGAAGACAATGACCTTCTCAGTGATCGTCAATTTGGCTTCCGCCGCCGGCAATCTACTGGGGATCTTCTAGCGTATGCAACCCACTTATGGAGCGAAGCCATCGAGAAACACGGCGAAGCTCTCGCTGTATCCCTCGACATCTCCAAGGCTTTTGATAGGGTCTGGCACGCAAGTCTCATTAGCAAGCTCTCATCATACGGAATCACTACCGACCTCTGCAAATGGATTGAGGACTTTCTGAGGGACAGATCAATACGGGTAGTCTTGGATGGCTACTCCTCTGATCGCCATGGCATCAATGCCGGTGTCCCTCAAGGTTCTGTTCTTTCCGCAACTCTATTTCTGCTGCACATCAACGACCTGCTGCTAACTCCAGGTATTTTTGGGTACGCCGATGACAGCACAGTTTCGGAAAGATACCTACCAGATGCGAGGTCCGGTGCAGCTGTCGGTTCTTTGAGGGAGGGCATGGTGGAGAGGGTGAATGCAACCCTGAATGCGTCTCATATGGGGAGAAGCCAACTTGGTAGGGTTCAATCCCACCAAAACACAGGCTTGTCTTTTTTCGGCAAAACGGAGTCCGTTTCATCTGACTCCGACTTCCGAAATGTTTCCGTGCCAGTGACAGACCATCTAGACCTTCTAGGCTTGAACCTGTCTGCTAATCTCAATTTCGGTCGCTATATTGAGTCCATAGCCAAAACTGCTTGCAAAGAAACTAGGGTTCTCTTGGAAGGTGAGGCGGTACTTCAACCCGAACAGCTCTTAAGCTTATATCGAGCCCAGGTTCGCTCCTGTTTGGAGTACTGCTGTCACCTCTGGGATGGTTCTGCCCGGTAATCAGTTGGACGCTCTGGTCTAATAGAGCGCCGTGCGAAGAGACTCATCGGTGATGACGAACTCTCTGAGGCTAGCCTACAGAGCCGCTCGACCACCGCCGACGGGTGGCAAGCCTCTCTGTCTTCTACCGGATTCATTTCGGGAGTTGTGCGGAGGTTCTGCATAATTGGATCCCCCCTAGCCCATTCCACCACCGGACGACAAGGCGCGGCGAGAGTTTTCATCCTTATGTGGTAGATTTGCCCCCTGCCCGTACGAAGCGATTCGCTTCCACATTTATCATACGGACAGCTAAGGAGTGGAACTCCCGGCCGAGGTCTGTTTTTCCTGACCACTATAACTGGATATCTTTAAGGCCAGAGTGAACAGGCATCTTCTAGGCAAACGCGTGTCATCCTAGACCTCATTGTCACTTTCCATCAGGTGCGATTGTGGTCAAGCGTTGGCCTATAGTCTAATAAAAAAAAAAAAAATTTAAAGTAATGAAGAGTCCACCAATGTTATTAACGCATCGAGAGTCAAATATTTCTTTGAAGATTTACTTGCTCTCTTGAGTTTTGACGAGCCCTCAGAACTATGTCTTAAATAATATATTTAATAACTAGCGGCCGCCCGCGACTTCGTACGCGTGGAGTTAATTATTGACACTTACCATCATATTTTGGACAATCCACACAATATATTTTTGTAAATTGTAGCCTATGTGTTATTCTGATGTATAAGCTATATTGTGGTAAAGTTTCATTCAAATCCCATTAAAAAATACAATGAGACAAGTCATTCGGTCACTGGTTATTCACCAAGTTATCTATTATATGGTAAGGATGACACGATTGTGCCTTATGAATTGAAGCAGAATAAATCGCATGATGACTGGATGAAAGATAGAAACACGGCTTTTGAGAATACAATAAAATCACATGATTATAACAAGAAGATATTTGACAAGAATAGGAAGTATTGTGAGTTTAACGAAGGAGATATGGTGTATGTAGAAAATGGAAATAAGTTAAACCGGAATAAATTAGATGAACTGAATATCGGACCCTATAGAATTGTTAAGAAAATGTCTAATTCTATATACAGTATTGATACCGGGCACAGGAAAGCTGAATCTAATTTTTTCCATATTACAAAGCTGATTCCAGTCCCTTGAAGAGGAAGTGGAACATAAGAGAAGCACTTTTTATTTTTATTTAAGTTTAACTTTATATATTAGGTATAGAATTTTTTTTTTCACTCATGGGGGGGGGGAGATGTAAAGAAAATAATATATTTTCTTTAATATTTTTATGTAGACGTAGGACCTCCTTCGATGTATTATAATTTATGATTATAAAAAGTTTCTAGCACGTCATGGCTTGACGTTGTCAAAGATAAATAATTCAGGAAAAGTTCCTTGATAAATAAATTATTTTATTTCTAGAAAACAATATTAGGAAACAAACATAAAATGTTGTTTCATCTTTTCAGGTATGTAGGTTTATGGTTTTAATTTTATTTGTATCGATTTCTAATGTTTTTATACGAATTGGAAGTAATGAAATAAAACATCTTTTCAGATAGCAACAACAGTTTATTTCCTTAAAACTATTATTATATACGTAATAGGTGACGAGCAAACGAATCTCTAGATATTAAGGGATTTCCGCTGCTTATGGATACCTTTCCCGTCATAGAATCGCAGACGAGGCGAATAGCATCGGCAAGACTTGGAGGAGTGAAGTAAAC
>JABMDO010001100.1:0-38992 GCA_014851415.1 Cnaphalocrocis medinalis
ATTCAGCCATTAGGCTGTGCTTACTATCATTATTCATGAAGTTAAAATTATACCAAGTTGTCGTTAAAATACAAACACACCAAACAAACCCATACATATGATATTTTTTTACTTAATACATTTTACTTGGAAAGTCGTGATTTAAATGACAGAGGTGCCTTTATTTTCACAAACGCGGTAGCTTTATGTCCGCGGTGTTTATTGATTTTCATGCATGATGGATGGAGGGCAGTGAAAACTATTGGGAATTTAAAATAAAAGCTGTCTGCAGTTTCCACCGCCACTCTGTACAGTTATGGAATAAAGTCGTATTATTTGAAATAATTTAGATTAACTAAAATAATGTTGTTACATTAAATAATTGCTCAAAGGCCATAAATTTTTTCGGCTTCTTGATCTTGCTTAAACGACGGGAGAAAGTCAAGACAAGTGCACACTATGTTTAAAATTTTATTAAAACAAGAGTGTCAAGAGTCAGACATACTTCACCGTATGTCGCTTCTTCGCTTACAACATAAGTAGAGTCCATGCATGACTTATAAATCATCAATCAGTCAGGTTAATGTATGAGATGTTGTGAGAATGTTTTTTTATGATTCAGGTATAAAAAAATGCGTGCGATTAAAGATCTAGTGAGTTGTAACCACTTATATACTTACCTAGTCTAAATATGCATGCATACTTTTATCGCAGGAGGTGATATTATTGAACGACACGATCCAGATGGAGCGGTTCCAGGAAATACCGTTCCCCCTCTCCTTCAAAGTGCGGATCTTCAACATAACCAACGCAGAGGACGTCCTGCAGGGCAACATCCCGGTTGTCAACGAAATTGGACCTTATGTTTACAAGTAAGTTTTAGTAAGAAGGTACTTTAGCTTGTGGGATTCTTTCGGAAAGAACGTGAGATAAAGTAAAAATCCACGATTCATTTTGCATTGAAAACCTTTCAATGCAAAATGAATCGTGGATTTTTACTATATCTCACTATATATATATGTTATAATATTATTCTACAGCGTGATACGTGATCGGACGCTACGGCGCTATGAACCTGCGTTACTTTGCCAGCACGCATAAACGCAGCGTGTCTCGTGTTGTTTAGCGTGTTACTCAATCTAATGTGCTACGAGATAGGTATAGGAAGCTACGAGATGACGCGTGTAACGCAGTCAAGTGAAGTGCGTGATTTCGTGTGCTACGAGATCTTGCGTGCTACGCAATAAAGCGCATTTCACTTTGTAAATAATACTAGTCTCATAACCCCTCTTAACTAAATTTGTGGTATACTCGTAGGTATCTAAAGTTATTAGTAAAAGCAGAGGGCTTAAAATGAAGTGTGTCACCTTTGTTTAGATACGAAAGGAATATTCTCACTTCTTCCGGGACGTTTTCGTAATATACCAAGGGCTTTTAGGGGAAGCAAAGCGGCGGACTAGCTTAGACCTTATGCAATGTTTGAGTGCCGTTCAGCAAGATACAATGCGGGTGCCATGCAACATATTTGTAAATATCCCACATCATGTGATCGGAAAAAAACTTTAGCTAAATAATAGATAATATTTCTAGTTAATAAACCGAAGCAGGAAGCATGGAAAAAACAAGAGCTAGAGCATATAAATTTTATTGATTTACTACTGCACCTGAGCAGCTGTACTAGCAACCTTTGATACAGGACATATATTTAGATAATGCATTGCTTATCGTCCAGATACGTAAAGAAACATAAATTCCACTACAGCTAACAACAACAATAATGCGGATAGAAAGATGTAGTTAAATTTACGCGATGCGAAATATTTTAGTGATGAAAATAACTTTTCGTCTTTGATATTACATTGTATCTCTGATGTTTGATATTCTTAGAGCAACTCGATCTGAAATTATAGACTTGTTGCTTAGCACGGGAAACTTCTTGAGAAAGTTGGACTGTTGATAAAGATGAATCTACTTTCAATATACGAGTATTTTCCCTGTGCCTCGATCTGCCAATACAATATACTTAATAGAGCGCTGCTTTATTGGAAATGCAGTACAAACCGTCGGAGCACGAACGGTCACAAGGAGGAATATTAAAATTTTTCACCGTTTAGGTTTTTCTTTAGTAAACTTTCATGATTCGTACATTGGTCAAAATAACTAATATTGGCCGCCGATTTGAAAAGCAAATGCATGTTTTCCTTTCCTTCCTTTTAAATAAGTAGATACTTAATAAATTATTTTTCTTTCTTTCTTTCTTTCTAATGGAAAAACTGTTTTAGTAATGCGTAAAGTATTTTAGTAATAAAAAAATAACTGGATACTCAGTTTAAAATTTTCCTTTCAGAGAAAAATTAACTTCTGATACAAAACTTAGTAGACTTCTGATCGATCTATACTTTTGGTGGACTCCAGGGATTAGTTTATAAATCCTAAAGACTGGGTGCGGGTGGGTTCGTCTCTCATTCTGATCAAACATTAATCGTATGGTATTTTTTGTTTTTATTGTGTCCCAGTTAAACATGCAGTAGGATTAAGCCTAATCCCATCAAAGTGTTGATAATTTGATTTCTATGATGATTGCTTTCTTAGTACCTACCAATAAATTCAATTATATTCATTATAAATTCATTAATAAAGGGCCATGTCTGATCAATAAATAAATAAATTGAGACAACATCACATACATTGTCCTAGTCCCAAACTAAGGTTTTCCCTTGTGCTATGGAAACCAGAAACAACGAAGGTATCACAAACACCCAGACCCAACACAAATATCTGTTTCATCAACAAACGTTTGTGTCGGTGCAGGAATCGAACCCGCGACCCTTACGTCTCAACGGCGCTCAAACCATTGCGCTAAACGGGTCGTGATGATGAGCTGATACTTCCGAGGTATCACTCAAAAAGTGACCATATTTGTCATTCGACTGTCGTCTGCTATTCGCAACAAGTGCTTAAGCTACGGGCAAAATGTTTTAAATGTGAAATTCGGCAGGTTGTACCAGAAGCGGTTGGTGGAGAGCATGGAGGAGGACAAGCTCACGTACCGCATCGTGCTGAGCGCGGTGTTCGACCCCGAGGCCTCCTACCCGCTCACCGAGGACGACATAGTGCACGTCGTCAACGTCGCCTACCACGTGAGGAATATACTAAGTAGATTAAGAGTACATTAGCGTCTTTTGAGCGTCGGCGTCTTGCCGGCGACCTACCCACACTAGCGTCATTTGAGCGTCGGCGTCTTGCCGGCGACCTACCCACACTAGCATCATTTGAGCGTCGGGGTCTTGCCGGTGACCTACCCACACTAGCGTCATTTGAGCGTCGAGGTCTTGCCGGCGACCTACCCACACTAGCGTCATTTGAGCGTCGGCGTCTTGCCGGCGACCTACCCACACTAGCGTCTTTTGAGCGTCGGAGTCTTGCCGGCGACCTACTCACACTAGCGTCATTTGAGCGTCGGCGTCTTGCCGGCGACCTACCAACACTAGCGTCATTTGAGCGTCGGCGTCTTGCCGGCGACCTCCCCACACTAGCGTCATTTGAGCGTCGAGGTCTTGCCGGCGACCTACCCACACTAGCGTCTTTTGAGCGTCGGCGTCTTGCCGGCGACCTCCCCACACTAGCGTCATTTGAGCGTCGAGGTCTTGCCGGCGACCTACCCACACTAGCGTCATTTGAGCGTCGGAGTCTTGCCGGCGACCTACCCACACTAGCATCATTTGAGCGTCGGCGTCTTGCCGGCGACCTACCCACACTAGCGTCTTTTGAGCGTCGGAGTCTTGCCGGCGACCTACCCACACTAGCGTCATTTGAGCGTAAGGCGTCTTGCCGGCGACCTACCCACACTAGCGTCATTTGAGCGTCGGCGTCTAGCCGGTGACCTCCCCACACTAGTTTTTGGGCGTTGCTTCGACGCGGCGCCGTTGACAAACCTTTTCTGTGAGACCGTGGTATCACTCCGATCAAGTCGGCTAATTCATATTGAAGGGTGACTCTCCCACGCAGAAAAACCCACAATCTTGGCGCAATGACAGAGTCAGACCAAGGAGATGGTGGAACATGGTGGTCAATAAACTTTTTGATACCAAGCAATCTGCAATTATCCGACTTCCTGAATCGACTCAGCAGGAGTTCTAAATAAGTAATGATCGTCCATTGAAATTTTTAAAATTTAATTTTTAACATTCTTTCTATTGAGCAGCTTACATGCTTGCTTTTGTACGTCTCCGCGGCCCGGCATTCATATATTCTGATTGTAATTCAAGTTGCATCTCGAAAGGTTCGTTTTGGGACACTGTACTTACCAATAGAATCCCTCCTGAAATATTTTTATATCCCCCATGTAATTTTATAAATAGTTATTAATTAACTGAGCTTATTGTCACACCCATTGTCCGGTCCCAAAGTTTTCTTATGCACCACGGAAACCAGTAATAACGGAGCCACCAACACACAAACCCAACACAAATATATTTCAGCAGAAAACTTTTGTGTTAGTGCGAGATTGAACATGCGACCCTCCGATATAGATCTAAATATATTATAGAACGGGCAGGAACTCGCCAAATAGCGGACCTTTCATTTCTATGAATGGAATCCGAGCTGGACTAATTGGTGAGCCCTGGTATAGTTTGTAGAAGTTTAGTTCAGGGGCTTACCTAAGAGTTACGTGGAGGTAAGGTATGTGCCCACGGAAGCCCTGGCGTTAAAGAAAAGAAACAAACTATGTAATGGTACTGTTACACACCCAATCTAGCATTCTAGGTTTGAGTATGCTTATGAACTGATTACAATTGATAACAATAAGCATGCAAATTTAAGCATGCAACTAGGTGCAGTGTAAAAGCAGCCTCTCTCCCTCTCCCCGCGACGCATGTAGTATGCTAAAAATCACCGCCCCGTCGAATTTCGACTATGTGGAAGATTAGCAAGCTCATTATTAGCAATAATAACCCCTCCGTTCCTCTACTGTTTTCTTCCTCTACCTAAAGGTTGTCTGGAAGAAATCGCTACAAGCGATAAGACTACTCATTGTACTGTTTATCGCTGTTGTTTCACTCATGTGTTCTATTTCTGTGTAATAAATAATATCTATCTATCTATAACTTAAGTTCTCCTTTTGCCGCAGCAATAAAATTTTGAATAAACAAATAAGTAGCAATGCTCTAAGATAAAATAAATAGCATGCTTACATGCTTAAATTTAGCGTGTGTAACAGTACCTTTAGGCAGTCCGAAGTTCGCCTTGAGGGACTTTAATTTATTGCATGTTGACTACTCAATTTAATTGAAAGCCGTGCGCCTGACCACTGCAGCGGGATCAAATTAGTGGGGCCTCTTAATGAGGAATACTGGAATGGAATTACAGGCTTTGTGTTTGCGGAATTCCGCCTTTCAGCTTGAAAGCCAATGCTGGATTATTGATAAACCGACAATTTTCATAATGGGATTAAATTTCTGTTTTGTATTACAATCTCGCTGATTTCGCCATTCACAAATGAACAATTGGTTGTAATTTAATTTTCAATCTTTGTATTGTTTTGTTAGCAAATCTGACTTAATAAGTAGTTAGGACATGCTTACATAGGTTTACATTTTATATTGATTCATCAATGAAACTACAAAAATATAATTGTAATCATAATAATAATGTAGTATATAGAAATTAAACTTCATTAAAAGTTTATCTTAATTTGTTCACTAATTAATAGATAAAATTTCTTGAGGAAACATCTATGGCTTCGAGCACCCATTGCACTAACTAGTACTACAATCTGCATTTAGTGCAATTAAGTATAGTGTTAGCCATCGTAGCTCTTACACTCGTCTGTCGTATATCAGGCAGGCGCAAATATTCCACGAATTGTTCGTTCATAGAAGAATCTCTCTTCAAAATTTATTGACTAGTTTCTAGCGTTTTTGTTAGTAGGTACTCTAATGTCTTATATTCTCGTAGGTACTCTTATGTCTCATATCTCATATTGCTTTCTACTACTGTATAACTATCGGAGCTAAGCTTTATTGCTTTAACACGGCAGGCTTTTCATAACGAGGATAATAAGAACTGTAGGTAAAGTGAGATTTCGCAGAATTTTCCCAACAATATGTTCCTATCACACATCATGATTTCACAGAATTTTCACAATAGTATGTTCTTCTCACACGCTACCTGTGTTTATACTCATTTTAAAGGGAATGAGGTGAAAATCTAGTCGACTGCATGAATGAGTTGCATATAGAGGAACATTTAATAATGTTTCAAATCTCAAAAGGAGTGGCGACGGTTTTCGACTGGGATTTAGTTCGGGTAGCTTTTATGTAGCCCAAGTTTGATATTAATCTGTCCCAGACTTGTTATCGGGGCTATGCAAAACTCATCCAACACAGAGACGGAGAGTCCCCACTGTTTCTACACTGAGAAGTTCATAGCCACATCTAACCCCCAAGTATAGGTGTTTTTTATACAAACGTACATAACTCACGTTTTGATAAAATAAACATTGAATCGTTTTAATTAGTTTTACGTGACTTTATGTACACTTGCCTACATATTGTCGAATGATATGTTGTGTCGGAATCGTTATACATACTAATATGCCTACGTAAGAGACTGTAAAGTTTCTTGTAGTGGGGTAAAAACAAAATCCTTATTTTATTAAGTAGCCTTTAAAGCGATTTTGTTTTGAATTTGTGTGATGCTTTATTTTTAGTGCTAGCGTAAAAAAAAGCTTGCTCTGCGAAGAAAGGAAGTTGCTATTCGGTCTATTTGACGCTCGGCGAATTTTTTTTATGTGATAGGTAGCAGACGAGCAGGCGGATCACCTGATGGTAAGCAATTGCCGCCGCCCATGGACACCTGCAACGATAGTGGAGTCACTGGTATCCTCACTCACTCGGCGAAACAGAGCACAGGTGCTGCTTCACGCTGGATTTCTGTGCCGAATTCATGCCGAAGCGTGGCTCTCCCACAAGTCCCCAATTCCTTCCAATTTATTTAACCTCGCCAATTATTCCCTTCGTCGATCTTAATTAGCCCAAGAGACCTACCACTGTGTCCCGCCGCAAGTGGAGACATCATGCGTTGACATAAATATGACGCCTCACAGTGGTAGGTTGTTAGTGTTAATAATGTCGATCAGTATCATTGCGAATTGCTTATCGGTCAAAGCGACAAGTCATTTGATCGATAATAGATACCTACCTATTTCGAGGTAGGTAGTGGTGTAGTAATAACAATGAAACGCATTTTGTTTGAAGTGGTAATACACAATTACTCGCATTCATTTAACAATATCAGTGAGTGCGAATCTATCTCAGAGGATCAACGGTTCTGGTGCAACACCACCAGTGCTGTGTTAAGTCTAGTGGTGTTCTAGGTAGTCGATTTTGTCCGGCCAACAGTACTTAAATAGTCTGAGGCATGAAAACTATAGTGAATACCTTGAGTGCCAATTTTAATAGAAAGTCTTCTTTTTTACAAATGCGCAAACTAACGGTCATCGCTATTCTTTCATGCCGCCAGCTATACGAGTATTAAAATTTAAAGCGATAGGGTTTAACAACTACTTGTAGATGAGTCCCTACTTATGAAGCACTAAATAAAACGGCTTACATCTTTCTGGTGCCATTCTATTTCAGAACGTTCTGGTATAATTTCTAATGCTCATTTTACCCACGCTCCGGAATGAGCTTCCGGCCGCAGAGTCCCCTGGTCACTATGACATTTCCTTTTTAAACGACGTTTGAGGTTTTTTATAAGAGTTGTTCTGCGGTAGGCATCGGCATGACTGTGCACTCGGTATAGGTGTTGACTATGAGCGAGCAGCGTTCAGCTTTTACCATCAGATGGGCTGTATTGTCAGCATATTTGAAATTATACTTATACAGAATGGAAACCAATTTATATATTATGTATTGTAGGTATATGTCAGTCCCACTGCAGGGCAAAATCCTCCATAATAGAAATCAAGTCATTGCTTGCTACTATGATTAAACAATTAAGTTATAGTAGGAAAGTAATAGGTACCTACCTGACCTGATCGAATGGAATTGGGGACGTTACGCGCTACGCCATCGAGAATATTGTAAATGTTAATGATATGAAGAAAGTACTTAGGCATTTACTTATCTAGTTTGTGCTTCTTACAAATTGTTAAGATAACACTTATTTATAATTAGGTTAGGTAATACCATCGATTATCACATAATCTGGCCCCCGTCTAATTAGCCTACCTCTTATCTAGAAATTTACTAATCCTTGGCTAATGATAAGCCAGGGGTAGGTACTTACACAAGCGTTTTAAGTAAATAAGCCAGTAATCCAGTTCGTAGATTGCAGATTGCCTACATTCGTTATCCTAGGCACGCGACTATTTACTAATTACAAACTTAGCAACTTACATAACTTGTACATCCTTCTCATAACAGGGTAGGTATATTTGTGAACATTAGATTAGATTATAATCCTTTCAACACGTCTTCTACCAACCAGGATTCTACTTAACATGTGTGGTGGCACTTTTCCTGCCGGCAAGCGATATGTTTACTTTTTTATATGTTTATGTTGTCGATAGTGTGGTAGACGAACGTCGTGCCTGATTATCTCCCACCCCCGCTCGCTACACCTGGACCCAAATCCAATATCCTCGGGGACAGTTTAAAGTCAGTCAACATGTGTGCACAGCATGGGCGCTGACAGATCAATTATTACTCAAATAACGCGACAGGTGAGCAGCGCCGGCAAATGACAAGAGATGGACGTGTAAAATCAAAGCTTCCTTACGGTATAAAGGCTAACGCCATTCGGCTATGTAAGAGTATTTACAACTTACTGGCCGAAGCAATGTTACGGCAAAAAGGTCGTTCTGGGTTCTGTTGACATTGAAAATGGAAAGGTGCCCAAAATGTACGCTTTTAACAGTGGGAAGGTCCTTGGATGCGGGTGGCATAGGATCGATCTGGGTGGAGAACTTTGGGGGAGGCTTATGTCCAGCAGTAGACGTCGATTGGCTGAAATGATGATGATGAATATAATCAGAGCTGACAGTGTTCACCAAATTGTAAACGAATCAGTTAAAGAGAAGCGTCAACATGAGCGTAGGTGTGCGGCGCCTGTCCATACAAAGTTACACAAAGAATGCTACCGCAAAGAAACGCACAAAATAACAACAACAAAATAATGACTTTATCGTCAAAGGGATTTAGCAAGCACTCTTCTTTTGTCGGGTTTTGTAAAAGCTTGTTCGATTGAGCAACTAGATAGTTACTCGTTGTTGAGTATGCCTAAGCGATTTTAGCTTGCTGTGTTTAAAAACCGGACAAGTACAATTTGATCCTGCTCAGCGAAGATTCCGTACGACGAAAAACACAAGAGTGCACAAGAAGCCTATCATAATGATGGGACACTGGTGCGTACTTTTAAACATGTAGATTTGTGCTGTCGATTTGTTAAGATTAAGATATAAGTAAATGTTAGTATGGTTTTGAAAAGGGAGGTCGTAGTTTCGATACCGAACATGCGTGCGTGCGTAGTTCTACCATTAGCTTCTTAACGAAGGATAAAAACATGTAGAGAAAACTGGGGACCAATTCTCGTGCACTCGACATTGAGACGAATTTGAATTTTGTATGGACGAATGTATGAAATCTCTAAATTCAACTTCAATGTCGAGTGCACGAGACTTGGTCTCCTGGTCATTCGGATAGGTAGTTACTCAAAAAACGGTTAATACTCATTGTTTAGATAGTGAGAAACCATGTCTTAGTTGGTCTGGAACGCTTGAAAGCAAACTGGGATCACATTTTAAACTAACTACTTTGTAACCAGTTTCCTTGAAGGCCTCTATTACGCGGTTTTCTTTGAATAAAAAAGGCTCGCATTCGATTTAAAACGCGAGTGGTGGGTGAGAAGGGGTTGAGTCCCCTGAAATAAATAATTACATATAGTTGAAGGTCTGTTTATTTTCTCAATCAATGACAATCAAATCAGATGACTGGTGTGTCAGCTGTCATAGACAGCTGATCAATGCATCATCAAGGAGGCGCGATATATCATTCCTCCACCCTTAATTTGGAACCCTGGCGAGACAAAAACAATAATTTATAAAAGCTTCTACATAATGTACATTAAAAATATTTCTTATAATCTACGCGCTCCCTGCGAGGCCTCAGGCGGCCTCGAGCGGGTGAGGATGGAGGCGCCTCACGTGGCGGCGATGCCACCGGGGATGGCTCCGCGGCAGCGGCGTCCGGCGCCTGCATCCCGCCTTCTAAATCTATACTACTACTTCTCGCGCGATCGCTACCCTCGCGGTCAACCCCTTCTCCCCCAACATTAACACTAACACCGCACCCATGTTCCGGAACATAAGCTACATCATCAGCCGCTGCTCGCAATTGCTCCGATGGTCCAGCAATTACCTGTTCGTGGACAGTCGGTGCAGCCGGCAGTCCTAATCGAGAAGCACCTGATGCCATGGCGGAGTTGCCGCCGTTTAATGGGTGATCACGCACGTGACATGCTTTTTCACTGCTATCTCCATTTTCGATGGGAGCGCTATTACTCCCGGTATATTTAATTATTTGATCTACATGACGAATACAAAAAACATCAAAATCGCTTAGAAAAATTCTGTACATTTTGTTGCCTATCCTTTCCTTAATAACACCTAATTGCCATGTTTCTTTCCGCGCATTGTACCAACGAGTCCACACAACATCACCCACTTCAAATTGTCTTCTAATCGGTACTGGTTGCGACGCGGGCCTTGCCTCCGTGGGAATGATCAGATCCAGACGGGAGCGCAAGGGCCTACCAAACATCAATTTCGCAGGTGTCTCCTTGGTGGTACAATGTTCGGTGTTCCTATAATTAAATAAGTAACCTAATAGCAACTCATCAATCTTACTCGCGGGTAAATTATCCTGAATGATACATTTCAACATTTTTTTACAAGTCCGTACAGAGTTTTCGGCTTGCCCGTTACTAGGAGGGTGATATATGGGTGAAGTCATATATTTTATACCATTACTCATACAAAAGGTCCTAAATTCGTTGGAATTAATTTTAACATCATTATCGGATACCAAAACGTTGGGTAATCCAAATGTAGAAAAAACATACTTGAGCCTACATATAAGAGCCTTAGTAGACGTTCCACTATTCATATATAGACATTCCAACCACTTACTGTATGAGTCTACCACGACCAGATACACCCTCTGTCCTAAAGTCATGTAGTCGATATGCACCCGCTGCCAGGGCGCGGTGGCGGCGGGCCAGGGCGCGGGGGGGTCGCGCGGGGGCGCGGGCCGCACGCTCGCGCAGACCCGGCAGGACCCGACCCAGCGCTCGATGTCGCCGTCGATGCCCGGCCACCACATCCTGCTCCGAGCATTGCTCTTCGTTTTAGAGATACCTAAATGGGTATCATGTAGTTCTCGTAACATATTTTCCCTTAAGGATGTAGGAATGACCACCCTATGACCTCTTAAAAGGCAGCCCGCCTCCAATTGCAGGTCTAGTTTACATAGAAAATACGGTAAAATAAATTTACATTGTATTTTCCGTGGCCAACCATATTGCATGTACTTACATACCGTAACTAGAACCTTGTCCTGTTCTGTAGCCCGAGCGATGTCCCGAATAGTTGTAGCTGGAGAGACTTCATCCAGAAATTTGAGTGCAAGCTCAGTATCTACATCGCCGCTGTCTGCCGCTTGATCATTACGATTACAAGCGATTGGGGCACGCGAGAAATAATCTGCAACCAAATTATTTTCGCTCGATACATACTGCACTATATAATTATATGCCGACAATATTATGGCATACCTCTGTAGCCTCAACGCAGTTGTTACAGGAATGCCACTATCTTTATTAAAAATCGATACCAACGGCCTATGATCAGTCTTTAACAAGAATGGTTCCTTGCGGCCGTACAAGTATTGGTGAAAATGTTTAACACCAAAGATAATAGCTGTGGCCTCCTTCTGTATCTGGCTGTAGTTACGTTCGCTGACCGAGAGCGAGCGCGATGCGTACGCCAGCGGGCGCTCGTGGTTCGTCGTCGCCGCGCTGCGAGAGCACGGCCCCGAGGCCCTGCGGCCCCGCGTCCACCGCCAGCACCAGCTGCGCCTCGGGCTCGAAGTGCGCCAGCACGCGCTCCGACCCCAGCTCGCGTCGTATCGTAGCTACACTGCGCTTTTGTGCCTCTCCCCACTTCCATGTTGCACCTTTACGGAGCAAATCATGAACCGGGCCTAGAACCGAAGACGCATTAGGAATAAATCTCCTGTAGTAATTAACGACCCCTAAGAACCTTTTAACTTCTGCGACATTGGTTGGTTCTGGAGCTTCTTTTATTGCTCGAACTTTATTCGGGCAGGTTTTTAACCCATCCTTACTAATAACATACCCTAAGTAAGTAATGCTTTTTTCGAAGAAAACACACTTCTCTCTATTCAACCGTAACCCTGCATCATTTAGCCTGCGCAAAACTTCGCGCAATCTCTGCAGGTGGCAGCTTCGGTTGGGTCCTGTTATGCATACGTCATCCAGCCATATACTAACGCCCTCTATGCCACACAGAAGTGTCTCCATAGATTTTTGGAATATTGCCGGTGCATTAGCTAAGCCATACACCAACCTTGTATATTTGAAAAGGCCCTTGTGGGTATTGATCGCAGTGAGTTCTTGACACGACTCCTCTAAGACAAATTGATTATAGGCGTTTTTTAAATCAATTTTACTGTAATGTTCGCCCCCACCTATGTTAGCAAATACCTCCTCTATACGGGGCATGGGGTATTTCTCTACTATTAAATCTTTATTTATTGTCACAGAGAAATCTCCTGCGATCTTAACATCACCATTTTCTTTTAATACTGGCACTATAGGGGCCGCATAATTCGAGTGATCAATGGGAATCAAGATACCTAAACCAACCAAACGGTTTATTTCATCCTCAATTCTCTTCTTTAGGGCAAAGGGCACTGGTCGAGGTTTAAAGTACTTAGGAACTGAATTTTCTTTAAGTTTCAAATGAACCTTAAACTTATTAAATGAACCTAAATCATTACTCCATAGATCAGGAAATTTATCCAATAAGGCACTTATCTGTGAGTCGTATGATAATATTGCATTCAAATTACTCGATATTGTCAAATTAAATATGGACATGAAATCTCTGCCTAATAAGGGTGGCCCACCATTTTTGATCACAAAAATCTTTAGAAATTTAGTTATATCATTGAATGTAGCCTGTATTGTGAAAAAACCAGAAGGAGAGATTTTATGCCCATTATATAGACACATTTTAATGTTACATTTTTGCAATCTATAGTTATTAAATTTTTCCTGGTACAACTGTTCTGAAATTACACATTTACCTGAGCCTGAATCCAGTTCCATGGAGAGATTTTCAGTTCCTAATTTTAAATCAACCATGATCGGCTTATCAGCTTCGTACCTTATATTATTAAAGTGTTGACATTCCTGACATGCCTCCTCCTCGACCTTGTTCTCGCCGCATTCCGACTCTGCATCAACATGGTAGACGCCGGGACCTTTGCCTTTACAAACTTTTTTCAGGTGTCCTTTGACACCACATTTTTGGCACTTGTAGCCTTTGAAGCGGCACCTTTCACTAATGTGATTTCCCAAGCCGCATATCGAGCAGCGTCGAGTGTCTCGCCGCTCCGGATCGCGCCGCTCGCGCTCCGGCGTGTCACCGCCGGCGGCGCCGTATCTTCGCCTTCCTTGATCCTGGAATCTGGCACGATACATTGGTTGCTCTCCAATGCCTGCTTCATTAGTGATCAGGGTCTTCGCCTCCCTAGCACACGCTGCTTGCTCCGCCAATTCGATTGCCTTTGTTAACGTAAGTGTGGCCGGGTTTTGCTCGAAAAGCTTATCGCGTTCCGGGCCAGAGCTCAGGCCGAGGACGAAACGATCAAGTAAGTTCGTCTCCAAAGCCGTTCCAAATTCGCAACAGCTCGCAAGACCTCTCAATCGCGCCGCCCAATCACCCAGTGATTCGCCTGGTGTTCTGCTCGCACCATAAAATTTTGCCTTATCCACGAACGTACATATTTTTTGCTTGAAGTGGCCATTGAGTAATTGCATCAAGTCCTCATAGCTTAATGCCTCCAGATCCTTCGGGTACGCTAAATTACAAACTAAGCGATATGTTTCGTCCGAAATATGCGTCAAAAGAATTCCACTTTTGTTTTCTTCGACATTATTAATTTTCAAATATTGCTTAAGTTTACCTTTAAAGATAGCCCAATCGTTGATTTTATGGTCGAATATCGCTAAATTTCCGATGTAAGCCATCCTCGTCGCCAATGAAATAAATAATTACATATAGTTGAAGGTCTGTTTATTTTCTCAATCAATGACAATCAAATCAGATGACTGGTGTGTCAGCTGTCATAGACAGCTGATCAATGCATCATCAAGGAGGCGCGATATATCAGTCCCCCTTCCCTCCGCGTCATGTCCAGGAGGACCTCAGGGCTGTATCTATATTGCGTGTCGTTTTGCGCGCAGCCAGCGGCGCGGAAATGTTAGTAAAACAATGTTGCGACGCGGCGCGCCCTTTAGGAACTCGGTCGATGTTACTCGTACAATGGTAAAAGTTTCAAACAAGTTAAATTTTTTAAACATATACACCCACACTGCATTTACACAGTAAGTACCTTTATTATGACGTCCTACAACATATTTTAAAATAGCATGTTTGTTCTTCAAGTTTGAATGAATGATAAAATTGTTTGTCTACAGATAAATAGATATTCTTTATTGCACAGAAATAGAATACAATGAGTGAAACAACAGTGATAAAAAGTACAATGAGTCTATATTTTGCATTCCTTTATTAAAATGCCTCTGCTCTTCTTTGAGTAAAAACTCAAACTTACACACTCATTAATATTTGAAGTACAGAAGTGTAAACGGTCGTATATTTTAATACGATATTACTTGTATGAATAGTCAACAACATACTAACTTGTCGAATAAAGATTTATGATTAACAAAAAAAGGACCTAGTTTATTACCTTAGATGAGATAATTAAATCTAGTTTAAAGTTCTGAAGACGGTAGAAAAAAAAGATTTTTTTTTTACTCAACCTATCGCTATGCAGAATCGAGTAGGTAATGGGGATATTTAGTACTAAAACTCAATTCGTAGCAAAAATAAACCAAACAACCAAACGAAAAGTAGTTAACTTATATTCTTTCTCTCTTTATTTATTTATGGTATATGCCTTTGCCATAAGACTCATGGTCAAACAAGACGTCATTGGGTGAATAAGGGCGACGTTAACGACAAGCGACAGGCAATAAGGCGGCTACAGCTTAGGGCTCAATAATTCAACAGCAGATCCCGACAGGCCTCGTGCTCAATGGTTATATAAACTGACTGAATTGTTTGCCGCTGCATAGTAAAATCATTAAACCGTTGACGTAGGAAGATCGCGAAGATTTTGGTAGTGACCCGGCCTCATATGACAAAGGTCGCAGGCCAGTATGGCAGTGCCAACGGATGTAATGCCGTCCCATCGCGTCCGTTGTAACTGCGACATGGGCTGTCCTCTTGCTTATCATCAGGCTGAGGTGTAGCTATTGTCGCCGCCCATAGACAACACCAGTAGTAGAGCCGCAAGTGCTCTGCCAACCTATAATCCCCTTTCCCCTCAATTGGGCCTTTGATACCCTCACTCACTAAACGAAACAGTACAGGATTACAGGCGTTGCTTTACGCCGGTCTTCTAAGTATCGTGGGAATGATTCCCACTTTGAACAAACAAATGTCTGGTTTGATTATTTGTACAAAATTACAATCTCTGCCACTTATTATCCATTCTTGGACATAGGCCTCTTCCAGTCTCTCACCGTGCAATGCAATCCTGTGCCTTCCTTATCTAATCTTGTCTTGTCAACCCATCTTACTTATGTGTATGCACACCACGTCCTGACTCTAAAGTAAGTCAATCGTCAATCAAGTTAAAGTTATTTATGTACATATAGGTAATTCAACTAGCCTAGTTGCTGATCTGTAGGTAGGTACTTTAAATATTATTATGATGCATATCTCGCCCATAGCACTCAAAGGCTGTGCGCCTAAGCCCCAGCAAGACGAGTATCGACAGCTTGCCAATAAGAAGAAAATGTTTCTTACAAAACTGCATAAGCTTTGTAAGAAAAAATCTTCTTCCAACCGATGTTGCGCTTCCATCTAAGAAAATTCTATAAGTTAACGAAGTGCACTTAGTTAGGTACTTAGCTAACTACAAAAAACTAAAGTGCTGTAAAAAGTAGCAGAAATGTTTATTTCAAATCTTTTGTATATTTTGGTAACAGGCTAATATAATGATTTTGGTCTATATTTTTAAGAACTGGATCTGGTAGCGAATTTTTCTTTTTTTATGTGACAAGACCAGCAGACAAATCATGTAAAGGTAAAAGATTGCCGCCATGGATACCGTATCCCGTAATTTGTTTTTTTTTATTGTTGTGCGTATAGTACTTAATTTTATTTCCTTAATTATACAAACCTCGAGTGAAACCGAATAGGTAAGTGACCCCTTATCTTCCATCTATACCTAATATTTATAACTGCATAAAACTACAAGGCTTAATGTAACACGAAAAGACAAAACACTGGTGTGATATAATCGACACCCAGCGCTATCTATTAGCATACATTTGAACTACCACTTATACTACAAAAGGTTAGGTAGGTATTAAGGGGCTATACGAATGAAACTAGCGCCGCCAACCTATTTACACTGATTGTGGCGAAAATACGATATTTTTAAGAAAAGCAAAACATTACAGACTTAGATAGAAGTAAATTGGAATTTTGAAGATGCAATACAATTCATAAAACACGCGACAAGTAACAAAATGTTAATTATAAAAATAAAAGTGGCCGCAATTATTGTTACTTGTCGCGTGTTAGAAATATTGTATTGCATCTTGAAAAATCCAATTACTTGGATCTAAGTCTGTAATGTTTTATTTCTTCAAATATCATATTTTCGCCACAATCAGTGTAAATAGGTTGGCGGCGCTAGTTTCATTCGTATAGCCCCTTAATGGTCAAAATTCGTACTAACTTGTAAGGCAACATTGTCTCATCGCGTCCTTCGTGGTCCAGTGACCTGGTAACACCAATATTGGTCCGATTGATTCCAGTGGCTTATCGCTCATCGCCGTGTCGTAATCATACATCCACAGGTTACAAAACACACTCCTATCTTGTAATTTACTTTGCAGCCTAATCTCCAGATAACACGTGTAGTAAGCAAAATATCTTGTACCTACTTGTATGTAGGTATGAGAAGGTACATTTGTACTCAGGGATAATAAACTCTATCAAGTCATGAAAATCACTGGAATATAATTACTTGAACGATCCTCATATAATAATCATAATCTGAAAAGAGTGACTACTGAGTTTCTTGCTGATTCTTCACGGTAGAAATCGACCTTCCGAATCAGCGGTAGCTTCATAATATTTGACATTCATAAATGTTCTATAAGGACTTAAATTGAATAAAGATAATTTCTCATTCTAATGTACTGATAAATGTATCAAGCACAACAGTCAAACTTAAATGGGCGGCTGCACCTTGCCTGTCTGCCACTTATCAAATGAAAAATATTCTAAGACGTCCATTATTTCGTAGACTTACAAATTAAACAAAATATGAATAGCACTTGTGATTACCTACCTACTTGCACAGGTGTTAATTTTGGCAAATACAGGAGCTCCCATTCGTAAGGAAAACTGTGCACGCACAAACATTCAACTTTTCTTAACATCAAATGCATAACGTTCTTCCGTAGTGGATAAAAATAAACAGATTAAATCTGATAAACTCAAATCCATCTGTCATCTCCCATACAGACCTGAGCTCGTACGGAGTTTGCAGCTTTCTGAGTATTACTTACGTACCTGTACAACATAAGTAACGTTATACAGGGTGTCCCTGTGAGCATTTACATTCCTTTTACCACGTCTTCTACCAACCGTTCTACACCTAGACCTACAGTCAACTCCAAAAATATGTATACACCTTAGGACTTTGTCACAATACACATAAGAAAGTAGAACGACTTCTATTTTCTTATAATATGTATTGTGACAAGGTTCTAAGGCGTATACATATTTTTGGAGTTAACTGTACTTATGCAAACGAAAATCATTCCACGCAACGAGAGTATTGAGAAAAAGCCATTTGTTAATTATTTTATTCCGATGAATTATTTGTAATTTTCAATAAAGTTAACATATAATTATTATTTATTATGAAATTAAAAACAGTTTTGTGGATTGGTTCCCGTTTGCATAAGTAGGTACATTAGCCCTATGACTTTTGGAAATTAGCATAAAAAAACAAATAAAGCTCAAGTTTCGTACAAAGTTAGTCATGTGGGGTCGAAATAACTTATCGATGAATTTATAAAAGTCGTACAAAATATTGTTCAAAATAGAACACGTGGATAAAGGGATGTAAATGTTCATAGATACACCCTGTATGTACATTCCTCTTAACACCCGGATGAGCATAACCTGCACATATTCATCCAACTGTGTTGCAATAAAAAGGAAGGAACGTTCTCACGTTCTATTGCAATATGAGATCTGAGTAAGAGCAATTGCAGTGCGTACTACCTATAGGTAGCTTATAGTACATACATAATATAAAGGGCGTATTATCACAAAATAAATATTGACACAGAAGTGTGACTGCCCACTAAGAGCTAAAAATATGTCATGTACTCACGCATACGCACTAACGGGCCTTTTCGACCACATTATCCTAACTTATGACATAAGATTGTCGAACTGTCGAGGTCTGTGGTAGAGGCCAGGTACATGTACTCATAGGCCGGGCAACAACCCTAGCATATGTCAACGAACTCTTCTAAGTTCAAAATCAAGGCTAAGTCAGACTTCTGTGTCAGTCTTTATTTTGTGGTATTATTAAGTCCATCCCTGTAACCCTTTCTATCAATCATTTAAAGAAACGAAATTTTTTTCTACGACTTTTCGAAATTCGTGAAACATTTTTTCGATTCCCCATCCAATATTATCAAGGCACTTTTAAACCGACTTTGTATGAAAAGTAACTTAGTTACTTTTTTAGACTTTTAAAGGGATGTAAATGTTTACTGATACATCCTGTAACGATTATGACGTGGTACGGATATCAGACAACATACCGAAACACTAGTAGGGGAGGAATAGGGGAGAGGTAGATGATGCACAATTTGGGTCACTGAGTCATCGGAGCACTAAATTGCACTGTTGCACCCAAAAACACTACGTAAGTCGTGCTAATTTAGTCGCGAATCCCGTAACGAGTTGTGAAAATTGTGAAATTCTCTCACATGTGTATCGTGAGGGAAATGCGACGTTCCCTGTTACAGCTCAAAGGGCACCAGCCTTATTGTTACGCTAATTGGATGTAAGAAGCTCTAAGTTTAAAATGGCTTGTTAACTTTTTTTCCGGGAACGCGTTTTGTGAAATATAAACGAAGTTTTGCGGAAAAAACAACCCTTTCGTAAGTAACAATTTCAAATGATTGCGGAGTCTGAAAGCTAGAAAAGAAAGAAAGAAAGTTAACAGGAGTAAAAAAAAGTGGTCACAGAAACGATTCTTACTGTATGGGAAGTCGAAAAAAAATCGATGAATTTGGAAGGCTGTTGAACAATGTTGTGTAGAATGGTTGATAGAACCGTGGTTCAAGGTATGTAAATGTTCACATACACCCTAAGTACTTGTTTTTTCTATGTTATTTAAGTGATTTTACTTTTATCCAAGAAACATGAAGTATCTTGTTGATAGTGTTTAGTCTTGCCGTGAGTAATCTTTGACAGTTACAAATGCAAATAGCCATGCAAGTCATGTAACTTGCGTGACATTGGATCTATCGTACATATCCGGACAAGCATGCGTCATAGGAATCGAGTAAGATCAAGTTTAGTTCTTTTAACCATTCACACAAATATATCTTCTGACTCTACTTGTGTTGCAGCCGTGTTTATGGGCTTACCATCGGGAGATCCGTGAGCTCATCTGGCAGCTATGACAAAAATAGCTACTTACTTATTTAGCCATCACGACTCCCCACATGACTTGTAATAAAGACTTTAACAGACATCAGTTTGAATACGCCATTATGAATTAGGTAGTTCTCAACTGAAGCCTGCCGCCAGGCACCCACCGGTTCCTGGGAGCTGCCCTATTATAGATGGATATCATCGATTTGTTTCCATTGGCCTAAATATCCGGGCCCGGGGCTCGCACCGAGATTACAGTAGGTTCTAGGAAGAGGTGTGCGAGCCCTAGATGCCCGGGATTCGAGCAAAATGTTTTATTGACAGTTGGCGGGAAGCGTGGGAGGCCCGGCGGGGGGGTGGGGTGCAGGTCCTAGTAACGGTGCAGCCTCGAACCCCCTCGACGCACACAGGTGATCAGCAGGTTGCTGCATAGTTTGGGATGCGATTGAATGTACTCGCGAAAATTGTGTCAACCCTAAGACGCAAATGCGAATAAAATATAGCATGCCGAATTAATTGGTTTTTGTTTGTTTGTATCGAATCAATTGAAATGTTTTTCATGTGAGTTTCATCATTGCTATCAGTTTATTTAAATTCTGAATGCTTTATTAATTAAAAAAAATCGGTAATAAAATCTTTTAAGTTAAACGGTTTTATCTTATGTGCACTGAAACTAGAAAATAATAATAACAATTAGGTATTCTGAACTTCTAGTACAGAAATATTTTAGTACTAGGCAGCTTTTAGGCATATTAGACTAAAATAAAAACGTGGGGCCCATTAACTATTGCTGTAATACTTTCTTCTATACTAAGTATGGAATGCATCGATTTACTATAATCGTAACTGGAGATTTTGACAATCAATAACCAGCCGAGCTCATGATCTACCAAAGTATAAAGATATGCTTTGCCATAGGTAGGATTTCAGAGGGGCCCCACGTTTTTATTTTAGTCTAATATGCCTAAAAGCTGCCTAGTACTAAAATATTTCTGTACTAGAAGTTCAGAATACCTAATTGTTATTATTATTTTCTAGTTTTCAGTGCACATAAGATAAAACCGTTTAACTTAAAAGATTTTTTTACCGATTTTTTATTTTCTAGTTTTTAGTATTTCACGAAAATGCCTACCGAATATTCCTCATTCTATTTAATTCATTTAGTACATCATTGTAACGTGGTTTTTTACCTGATAATTTATTACATCTAATTCCTCATAGCTTAATGCCTCCAGATCCTTCGGGTACGCTAAATTACAAACTAAGCGATATGTTTCGTCCGAAATATGCGTCAAAAGAATTCCACTTTTGTTTTCTTCGACATTATTAATTTTCATATATTGCTTAAGTTTACCTTTAAAGATAGCCCAATCGTTGATTTTATGGTCGAATATCGCCAAATTTCCGATGTAAGCCATCCTCGTCGCCAATGAAATAAATAAATACTTATAGTTGAAGGTCTGTTTATTTTACTCAATCAATGACAATCAAATCAGATGACTCGTGTGTCAGCTGTCATAGACAGCTGATCAATGCATCACCAAGGAGGCGCGATATATATCCCCCCTTCCCTCCGCGTCATGTCCAGGAGCGGACCTCAGGCTGTATCTATATTGCGTGTCGTTTTGCGCGCAGCCAGCGGCGCGAAATGTTGTAAACAATGTTGCGACGCGGCTGCGCCCTTTAGGAACTCGGTCGATGTTCGTCGTACAATGGTAAAAGTTTCTAACCAGTTAAATTTTTTACATATACACCCACACTGCATTTACACAGTAATACCTTTTATGACGTCCTACAACATATTTTAAAATAGCATGTTTGTTCTTCAAGTTTGAATGAACGATTAAAATTGTTGTCTACGATAATAATAGATATTCTTTATTGCACAGAAATAGATTAAAATGAGTGAAACAACATGATAAAAAGTACAATGAGTCTATATTTTGCATTCCTTTATTAAATGCATCTGCTCTTCTTTGAGTAAAACTCAAACTTACACCCTCATTAATTTGAAGTACAGATGTAACGGTCGTTATTTTAATACGATATTACTTGTAGAATATCACAACACTAACTTGTCGAATAAAGATTTATGATTACCAAAAAGGACCTAGTTTTTACCTTATGAGATTAATCTAGTTTAAAGTTCTGAAGACGGTAGAAAAAAAAAATATTTTTTTACACAACCTATCGCTATGCAGATCGAGTAGGTAATGGGGATATTTAGTACTAAAACTCAATTCGTAGCAAAATAAACCGACAACCAAACGAAAAGTAGTTAACTTATATTCTTTCTCTCTTTATTTATTTATGGTTATGCCTTTGCCATAAGACTCAGGTCAAACAAGACGTCATTGGGTGAATAAGGGCGCGTTAACGACAAGCGACAGGCAATAAGGCGGCTACAGCTTAGGCTCAATAATTCAACAGCAATCCCGACAGGCCTCGGCTCAATGGTTATATAAAGACCTGAATTGTTTGCCGCTGCATATAAAATCATTAACCGTTGACGTAGGAAGATCGCGAAGATTTTGGTATGACCCGGCCTCATATGACAAAGGTCGCAGGCCAGTATGGCAGTGCCAACGGATGTAATGCCGTCCCATCGCGTCCGTGTAACTGCGACATGGGCTGTCCTCTTGCTTATCATCAGGCTGATGTAGCTATTGTCGCCGCCCATTAGACAACACCAGTAGTAGAGCCGCAAGTGCTCTGCCAACCTATAATCCCCTTTCCCCTCAATTGGGCCTTTGATACCCTCCTCACTAAACGAACAGTAAGGATTACAGGCGTTGCTTTACGCCGGTCTTCTAAGTATCGTGGGAATGATTCCCACTTTGAACAAACATTATTTTATACTTGATTGTTCAATGTCTGGTTTGATTATTTGTACAAATTACAATCTCTGCCACTTATTATCCATCTTGGACATAGGCTCTTCCAGTCCTCCCGTGCAAGCAATCCTGTGCCTTCCTTATCTAATCTTGTCTTGTCAAACCCATCTTACTTATGTGTATGCACACCACGTCCTGACTCTAAGTAAGTCAATCGTCATCAAGTTAAAGTTATTTATGTAATATAGGTAATTCAACTAGCCTAGTTGCTGATCTGTAGGTAGGTACTTTAATATTATATTATGCATATCTCGCCCATAGCACTCAAAGGCTGTGCGCCTAAGCCCAGCCAGACGGTATCGCGCTTGCCAATAAGAAGAAAAGTTTCTTACAAACTGCATAAGCTTTGTAAGAAAAATCTTCTTCCAACCGATGTTGCGCTTTCATCTAAGAAAATTCTTAAGTTTAACGAAGTGCACTTAGTTAGGTACTTAGCTAACTACAAAAACTAAAGTGCTGTAAAAGTAGCAGAATGTTTATTCAAATCTTTTGTATATTTTGGTAACAGGCTATATAATGATTTTGGTCTATATTTTAAGAACTGGATCTGGTAGCGAATTTTCTTTTTTATGTGACAAGACCCAGACAAAATCATGTAAAGGTAAAAGTGCCGCCATGGATACCGTATCCCGTTAATTTGTTTTTTTTTTTATTGTTGTCGTTAGTACTTAATTTTATTTCCTTAATTATACAAACCTCGAGTGAAACCGAAAGGTAAGTGACCCTGCTCTTCCATCTATACCTAATATTTATAACTGCATACAACTACAAGGCTTAATGTAACACGAACATACAAAACACTGGTGTGATATAATCGACCCCAGCGCTATCTATTAGCATACATTTGAACTACCACTTATACTACAAAGGTTAGTAGTATTAGGTCTATACTCGATGAAACTACGCGCCGCCAACCTATTTACACTGATTGTGGCGAAAATACGATTTTTTAAGAAAGCAAAACATTACAGACTTAGATAGAAGTAAATTGAATTTTTGAAGATGCAATACAATTCATAAAACACGCGACAAGTAACAAAATGTTAATTATAAAAATAAATGGCCGCAATTGTTACTTGTCGCGTGTTAGAAATATTGTATTGCATCCTTGAAAAATCCAATTACTTGGATCTAAGTCTGTAATGTTTTATTTTCTTCAAATATCATATTTTCGCCACAATCAGTGTAAATAGGTGGCGGCGCTAGTTTCATTCGTATAGCCCCTTAATGGTCAAAATTCGTACTAACTTGTAAGGCAACATTGTCTCATCGCGTCCTTTCGTGGTCCAGTGACCTGGTAACACCAATATTGGTCCGATGATTCCAGTGGCTTATCGCTCATCGCCGTGTCGTAATCATACATCCACAGGTTACAAAACACACTCCTATCTTGTAATTTACTTTGCAGCCTAATCTCCAGATAACACGTGTAGTAAGCAAATATCTTGTACCTACTTGTATGTAGGTATGAGAAGGTACATTTGTACTCAGGGATAATAAACTCTATCAAGTCATGAAAATCCTGGAATATATTACTTGAACGATCCTCTATAATAATCATAATCTGAAAAGAGTGACTACTGAGTTTCTTGCTGATTCTTCACGGTAGAATCGACCTTCCGAATCAGCGTAGCTTCATAATATTTGACATTCATAAATGTTCTATAAGGACTTAAATTGAATAAAGATAATTTCTCATTCTAATGTACTGATAAATGTATCAAGCACAACAGTCAAACTTAAATGGGCGGCTGCACCTTGCCTGTCTGCCACTATCAAATGAAAATATTCTAAGACGTCCATTATTTCGTAGACTTACAAATTAAACAAAATATGATAGCACTTGTGATTACCTACCTACTTGCACAGGTGTTAATTTTGGCAAATACAGGAGCTCCCATTCGTAAGGAAAACTGTGCACGCACAAACATTCAACTTTTCTTAACATCAAATGCATAACGTTCTTCCGTAGTGGATAAAAATAAACATTTAATCTGATAAACTCAAATCCATCTGTCATCTCCCATACAGACCTGAGCTCGTACGGAGTTTGCAGCTTTCTGAGTATTACTTACGTACCTGTACAACATAAGTAACGTTATACAGGGTGTCCCTGAGCATTTACATTCCTTTTACCACGTCTTCTACCAACCGTTCTACACCTAGACCTACAGTCAACTCCAAAAATATGTATACACCTAGGACTTTGTCACAATACACATAAGAAAGTAGAACGACTTCTATTTTCTATATATTATTGTGACAAGGTTCTAAGGCGTATACATATTTTTGGAGTTAACTGTACTTATGCAAACGAAAATCATTCCACGCAACGCGAGTATTGAGAAAAGCCATTTGTTAATTATTTTATTCCGATGAATTATTGTAATTTCAATAAAGTTAACATATAATTATTATTTACATAATATTATGAAATTAAAAACAGTTTTGTGGATTGGTTCCCGTTTGCATAAGTAGGTACATTAGCCCTATGACTTTTGGAAATTAGCATAAAAACAATAAAGCTCAAGTTTCGCACAAAGTTAGTCATGTGGGGTCGAATAACTTATCGATGAATTTATAAAAGTCGTACAAAATATTGTTCAAATAGAACACGTGGATAAAGGGATTAAATGTTCATAGATATACCCTGTATGTACATTCCTCTTAACACCCGATGAGCATTTAACCTGCACATATTCATCCAACTGTGTTGCAATAAAAAGGAAGGAACGTTCTCACGTTCTATTGCAATATGAGATCTGAGTAAGAGCAATTGCAGTGCGTACTACCTATAGGTAGCTTATAGTACATACATAATATAAAGGGCGTATTATCACAAAATAAATATTGACACAGAAGTGTGACTGCCCACTAAGAGCTAAAAATATGTCATGTACTCACGCATACGCACTAACGGCCTTTTCGACCACATTAATCCTAACTTATGACATAAGATTGTCGAACTGTCGAGGTCTGTGGTAGAGGCCAGGTACATGTACTCATGCCGGGCAACAACCCTAGCATATGTCAACGAACTCTTCTAAGTTCAAAATCAAGGCTAAGTCAGACTTCTGTGTCAGTCTTTATTTTGTGGTATTATTAAGTCCATCCTGTAACCCTTTCTATCAATCATTTAAAGAAACGAAATTTTTTTCTACGACTTTTCGAAATTCGTGAAACATTTTTTCGATTCCCCATCCAAAATTATCAAGGCACTTTTAAACCGATTTGTATGAAAAGTAACTTAGTTACTTTTTTAGACTTTTAAAGGGATTAAATGTTTACTGATACATCCTGTAACGATTATGACGTGGTACGGATATCAGACAACAACCGAAACACTAGTAGGGCAGGAATAGGGGAGAGGTATGATGCACAATTTGGGTCACTGATCATCGGAGCACTAATTGCACTGTTGCACCCAAAAACACTACGTAAGTCGTGCTAATTTAGTCGCGAATCCCGTAACGAGTTGTGAAAATTGTGAAATTCTCTCACATGTGTATCGTGAGGGAAATGCGACGTTCCCTGTTACAGCTCAAAGGGCACCAGCCTTATTGTTACGCTAATTGGATGTAAGAAGCTCTAAGTTTAAAATGGCTTGTTAACTTTTTTTCCGGGAACGCGTTTTGTGAAATATAAACGAAGTTTTGCGGAAAAAACAATCACTTTCGTAAGTAACAATTTCAAAATGATTGCGGAGTCTGAAAGCTAGAAAAGAAAGAAGAAGTTAACAGGAGTAAAAAAAAGTGGTCACAGAAACGATTCTTACTGTATGGGAAGTCGAAAAAAAATTCGATGAATTTCGGAAGGCTGTTGAACAAATGTTGTGTAGAATGGTTGATAGAACGCGTGGTTCAAGGGATGTAAATGTTCACAGATACACCCTAAGTACTTGTTTTTTTTTCTATGTTATTTAAGTGATTTTACTTTTATTCCAAGAAAACATGAAGTATCTTGTTGATAGTGTTTAGTCTCGGCGTGAGTAATCTTTGACAGTTACAAATGCAAATAGCCATGCAAGTCATGTAACTTGCGTGACATTGGATATATCGTACATATCCGCACATGCGTGATCGGAATCGAGTAAGATCAAGTTCTTTTAACCATTCACACAAATATATCTTCTGACTCTACTTGTGTTTATGGGCTTACCATCGGGAGATCCGTCTGCTCATCTGGCAGCTATGACAAAAATAGCTATTTAGCCTTCACGACTCCCCACATGACTTGTAAAGACTTTAACAGACATCAGTTTGAATACGTCATTATGAATTAGGTAGTTCGTCAACTGAAGCCTGCCGCCAGGCACCCACACGGTTCCTGGGAGCTGCCCTATTAATAGATGGATATCATCGATTTGTTCCATTGGCCTAAATATCACGGGCCCGGGGCTCGCACCGAGATTACAGTAGGTTCTAGGAAGAGGTGTGAGCGAGCCCTAGATGCCCGGGATTCGAGCAAAATGTTTATTGACAGTTGGCGGGAAGCGTGGGAGGCCCGGCGGGGGGGTGGGGGTGCAGGTCCCTAGTAACGGTGCAGCCTCGAACCCCCCGCGACGCACACAGGTGCATCAGCAGGGTTGCTGCATAGTTTGGGATGCGATTTAATGTTACTCGCGAAAATTGTGTCAACCCTAAGAACGCAAATGCGAATAAAATATAGCATGCCGAATTAATTGGTTGTTTGTTTGTTTGTATCGAATCAATTGAAATGTTTTTCATGTGAGTTCATCATTGCTATCAAGTTTTATTTAAATTCTGAATGCTTTATTAATTAAAAAATCGGTAAAAAATCTTTTAAGTTAAACGGTTTTTATCCTTATGTGCACTGAAAAACTAGAAAATAATAATAAACAATTAGGTATTCTGAACTTCTAGTACAGAAATATTTAGTACAGGCAGCTTTTAGGCATATTAGACTAAATAAAAACGTGGGGCCCATTAACTATTGCCTGTATACTTTCTTCTATACTAAGTATGGAATGCATCGATTTTACTATAATCGTTAACTGGAGATTTTGACAATCAATAACCAGCCGAGCTCATGATCTACAAAGTATAAAGATATGCTTTGAACCATAGGTAGGATTTCAGAGGGGCCCCACGTTTTTAATTTTAGTCTAATATGGCCTAAAAAGGCTGCTAGTACTAAAAATATTTCTGTACTAGAAGTTCAGAATACCTAATTGTTATTATTATTTTTCTAGTTTTCAGTGCACATAAGATAAAACCGTTTAACTTAAAAGATTTTTTTACCGATTTTTCTATTTTTCTAGTTTTTTAGTATTTCACGAAAATGCCTACCGAATATTCTCATTCTATTTAATTCATTTAGTACATCATTGTAACGTGGTTTTTTACCTGATAATTTATTACTATCTAATTCCTCAATACATAGCCCTTCCAGAGACTTGACTCGACTTAGAGCCACGTATGCTTGCCCTTCCTCAAACAATTTTGAGCCCAAATACACTACTGCATGGTTCGACTGTGCTGCCCATGACAAAATTAAGGTAACATCCTTATTCAGCCGTACCATAATTGAATTTTTGCTGAAAATTTTATGACTTCGGGTGAATAATTTCTGTAATGTGGCCTATAGCACCATTTACTAATCCTTTTGTCCGGGAGAAGACGTAGTCACAACCGAGCTTTTTAAAGCTGCCGGCAAGCCGGTGCTGAAGGAACTTCGGCGTATATTTAACTCGATTCTTTTCTCCGGGAGAACTCCTAGGGCGTGGCAGCGGAGCTTGGTCGCATAGTTCTTCAAAAAAGGCGACAAAACCTTACTGAAGAACTATTGACCTATTTCACTCTTAAGTCACGTCTATTAGTTGTCTCAAGAGTCATTTCGAATCACCTTACACGAAGACAGAGTGGGGTGCCGACAGAGTTATCAGCACCATAGACCATATTCACACAGTGAGACAGGTTATACAGAAGACCAAAGAATATAACCAGCCCCTGTGCATGGCGTTTGTAGACTATGAATAAGCTTTTGACTTCCGTCCGAGGTCTGTTCTCGAGGCTTTGCAGAGGTGCCAAGTCGATTGGCTATTATATCGAGGTGCTGAGGAGTCTGTATAATCGCCGCTAATATGTCCAGTAGTAATCCAAACTGGCCAAACTGAGCCTGTCCTGCTGCGACGTGATGTGAGACAAGGAGATATTATATCTCCGAAACTCTTCTCCGCTGCGCTGCAGGACATGATCAAAACGCTAAACTGGAAAGAGCGCGGAATCAATATTAATGGCGAGTACATGTCGCACCTACGATTCGCAGACGACATCGTCATCTTGGCGGAAACCTAAATGTCGTACAGGAGATGGTGAGCAGCCTGGCTGAATCTTCCAAACACGTCCGGTCTTCGGATGAATTTGGATAAAACCAAGGTCATGTTCAACGAGCTCGTTGATCCGGGACCCGGTCACTGTTAATGGAGTACCTCTCGAAGTTATCCAGGAATATGTCTATCTAGGACAAACGCTCCAATTAGGCAGAAACAACTTCGAGAGAGAATCCAATAGAAGAATTCAGCTAGTCTGGGCAGCATTTGGTCTTCTTGTCAAGCCCTTTTATTTGATACCCATATTGGTGGGATTTATAAAAAAAATGTTATCAGCCATTTGGTAGCGGCGGCAATCTTAGATTTCAATTTTGCATAATAAATTGTATTCTACTTGTTGAGACCTTTCATTTGATACCCATGTTGATGGGATTGATAAAACCTAAGTTATCTGCCATTTTGTAGAGGCCGCCATCTTGGATTTTAATTTTATATAGTACATTGTATTCTACTGGTTGAGCACTTTCATTTGATACCCATATTGATGGGATTGATAAAACCTACGTTATCCGCCATTTTGTAGCGGCCGCCATCTTGGATTTATAATGATAATGAATAAACATAATTGTATTGTCACCAAAATCCAAAGTGTATACAAAATTTCAGATTAATCGGTTGACAGGAAGAGGGTGAAATTTGAATTACCAGATTTGACCCAAGAAAAATAATAAAACAAACGGGGTGAGCTAATAAAACCGTTTAAAAACACCTGCTTTTGAAAAATTTAATAACCTGCTTATTCTCCGAACTGGCCTGATAACTCTGAAAGTGACTCTGCCTCATACGCCAAAGGTCGTGGGTTCGATTCTCATCCTTGACAAACATTCGTGTGATAAAGAATTGTGTTGGTTAAGTGTCTGGGTGTAATATATGTAGGTATTTAAGAATTATATTCGTGTTTCCTCTGTTGTCTGATCCATAACACAAGCATTAGCTACTTAGTACATTGTCAGGTCAATGTAAGAGATGTTGTGTGAATTTATTTAAGGTATTGTAAAAGGCTTACAATATTACAAAGGCACTAACTCCCGCACTAAGCTTCCGAGTGTCGCGGATCAGTCTTACGTCTAACCATCACGATTAACCTCATTGTCACTCTCCATCAGGTGAGATGAGGTCAAGTGCAAATCCATCTTATATAAAAAAAAAATCTCTTCCTCAGGGTATCCTGCAAGTGGCGGAGTCGACGTTACCAAGCCTCATAGGCATGCTCAACCTGGCCATGAACGGAGTCTTCGGGGCCGACCAAAATGCGCCCATCGCGGCGACCAGGGTGGGCAGCCTGCTGTTCGAGGGCATCAGCCTGTGCCGCAACCCCGGGCTCGTGGGCGGCGTGGCCTGCGGCGTCATCCGCGCCATGACCACCGATATCCAGAACATGGAGCTGCAGCCTGACAACTCCATTAAGTTCTCCATTTTTGCATATGTTAGTAGTTTTTCATTGGACAACATAATAAGGAAACACAAGAAAACAATAATTTTAATCTAAAGCTAAAATAAACCACCAAAAGATAAATTAAAACACAGTAGGCCCCAGTGACAATGTCCCCAGAATCCTGGCAGCATTGCCCCGTTGGATAGCGATGGAAATTCGTTGGGCGAAGTACTGCTATGTTAGTAGTAGTTTTATGTGTGTTAGTTTGAATAGAATAGAAAGATATATTAATTCAGCAACAACTTACGACATTTTATGCTGAAAAGGTGACCCTCAAAATAATGCTAAGAAATAGAGAATACCGAGGCGCTGGTATTCAGGTTGGCAGCCTTTTTTTATACACGCGGATCATTCGGACAAAATCTGCCAGATCAGAGAAGTCGCTAATATGTTGCCGTCCTTAAGAAAGGAGCACGCTCTTCTCTTGAAAGTGCGTAGGCCTAGCCATCGGGAAATATTGCTGCAGAAAAACCATCCCACCAATCTGAGGTTGGTGGATGTATATTCCGCCGACTCACTCATGCCTCTCCCATGGTTTACAATAATTTTATCATTACAATGACTATTAAGAAATATTATGAGACTCATTTTCATTATTGCAGAGAAACAATCAACCAAGCAGCCTGTATGACGTGTACCGCGGCATCGGGAACCACGCCGACCTCGGCCGCATCAGATCGCTGGACGGAAACGCGTCGCTCTCGTACTGGACGGACGCCGAGCCCGCCGACAACAGCACGGCCAAGCCATCAGTCTGCAACATGATCAACGGGACCGACTCCGGGATATTCGCCCCGTTCGTCAACAGAGACAAGCCTCTCTTCGCCCTCAACACAGACATATGCAGGTGAGCGCTTACAACCTCCCCCTACCTACCCCCTAAAGTTCCCCTGTGTGAGGCAGCTGCCCCAGTGTGCAGCGGTTGCAGCGGCCGACGTCCCAATGTGTGAGTGATGGGCGGAAACCACTGCGTACATCCTATTTAATATCTTTTACACTTTTTGTTGATCGCACACATGCAACCGTATCTAATGACAACCGGGTTTACGCGATTGCGATCAATAAAACATCTCAAATGCTTGCGCAACAGGCTGCCCGGTTGTGCAACGAGTTATTGCGTCGTAAAGTAAAGGTCAAAGGGTGCTGAGGCTTCGGCCAGCTTCTGACTGACGCAGCTCTGGGCGCGCTCCCACTTGTTACTGCAGCGTCTGTTGACTAAGACACGCTACTTTTCTTTACGAAAATTAACTTTTGGTTAAAACAACTTAACAGGTATTTGTGGTCTTAATTGATTCTCGAGGATTCTTAATCCATTTATGATTTGATTGACCACCACCACCACTGGTGCTGCTGGTGTCTATGGGAGGCAGCAATCGCTGACCATCTGGTGATCCGTCTAAAGTTCCGCGTAAAAATCCGTTGGTAAAAAATCAAAACTAACCTTACCCTAACCCTTTCTTACACTTTTTGAAATACTTTGTGACAAAGCATAAATAAATGGCAAATAAATAAAAGGAGAACTCGCGTTGCAATTAACACAGACGCGACATAACATCATTCGACGCTGCGTTACTAGCCCGCCTCGTAACTTAATTTGATGAGGTTATTCAAAATGTTTGTGAGGATTTGCGTGTCCGCTAAATAGCTCTTTGCGGTGATGAATATGTAGACACAAAAAGTAACAACAAAGTTGTGTGCAAGTAATTGGATTTCCCTTTCAGTTTCAGCGCTCGGTCGCATTTATAAATCAATTAGGCGCCGCCGCCGGGCGATGCGGATGCACCGGGAGCACTTGCACTTTCGTTGCGGGGAGCTGGTTCACTACGAATGAGGAGATGGGTGCATTGTTCATTTACCTACGTATAAAACTGTGCTATGGAAGCCCAATTGGGAAATTAGGGTTAAAGCTATTATATAATCTGTGGTTAAAGGTCGGCTGTTACTATACCTGCATAGTAAAGTTGATATCTCGATTTTATTTCTTCTGGCAATGCATTTGTAAATGAATGCGCAAACTACTCGTAAGTCTTAATTTTCCTGTGAACTCTGTGATTAGTTTATTTGTAAAAATTGGGGATTTGAACAATTAAGATGACTCCGCCTTATGTTAATCGGTCGTGATATCCAAATATGAGGTTGACAGGCACAAAAGAACAAAAAACATACCTATTGAGTCTGTCACCCTGAAGGATTGCTGAGATGCCTTTTTCACCTTTCACGCTCAGCTAAAAATCCAGGTTGTATGAGGGAAGAAACACAGGAACTGGGCATTCCATGACTTGATGGCTCGGGAAGGGCACTAAGAGCTAAACCTCTGGTGCGTGCCGCCATTGTCTGGATGGTATGCGGATGGCAACGCTGTCCAGCACGTCTTCGGGAATGGAAAGGGGAGGATGGGATTGGAATAACTCATCAGAGCATTCCTCATTATAGAGGCGGTAGAGATATCGAATGGAGAGGATGACGCGTGTGAAAAATCCACTAGATGGCGTTCTGTAGAACTGAGATCCGTCTACGTGTTGATTGCTGGCAGATTTATCCCCCTTTGATCCAACTTTGTTATCAATCGTCGACAGCCGACGAACCCTCACATTAATGTTGCACAGTCATGGTGTTAATACGTAGGTCAGTATATCTATGCTATCGAGCAGGGCGAGGCGACACTGAAGGGTCGAGGCGAGTTGGACTGGCGCGTTGATTCCCTTGTTTGAGACGTATCTGAGCCCGTTCGAGGGCCACATAATGCCTTAGATTAACGTTGGCAGCGCTGATATTATTGACACATGTGCTCTAAACGGATTAATTAGCCGCTCCGATGATTACGTCTATATCAACATTAACTATAATAAAAATGTACGAAAGCTGTGACTCGCTGTGTCTCGTTGTGTACATTGAATATAGTAAGTAATCTCAAATATCTTTCAACAATCAAAGACGGAAAGACAGAATATGAATTGTATGTCTGTTTGTTCGCGCTAATCCCGAAAATTACTGAACGGATTTGAATCTTTTTTTTTTAACTGTATGCCTTTAAAGCTTGGGCAACATAGGATATAATTATTTAAAAAAAATTGTGGCGACCCAAACCCCACGCCAGCGCAGCTTCCACTGGTAAAAGACTAACGGTAAGACTAAATACCTTGTGAAAGAAACTATGTTACTTATAGGTAGAGGCACTCATCATACTGATTTTACAATGGGTAGCAGCATCGCTTACCATCAAGTACCTAAATTGTTTGTTTCTCTGCCACTTACTTATAACCAAATAACAATAACAACTATCTTTTGTCAACCCAGTAAGTAGTTTTAGTTTTTTATGTGGCTGTAAAACTAAAATTTCTAACGTGTAAAAGAAAAGTTTCTCTGCCCCGATTCTGTTTCTCTGACGTGGAAAAATATAAAGGTACTGTACTATACACCCCAGCTAGTACTGTACTGTATCTAAAGCCTGTAGGCTGTTACTATTGAATACCCGGGATACGAACGAGGCGGAAAGTGAATGCATTGCCGCAGCGCGTTTGCTCCGTGAATCGTGAACTTCATTCACGTGGGCAGTAGTGAGTAGTGATGTTAATATAAAAATTGTTAAGTCGGTAAGAAATTGTTATATAATTTTTTTTTAATGATTGTATGGGATATAAATTATAAAAAAATATATTTTAGTGCCGAACCAAAATCCACGCGTGCGTGCGTCTACTACTGAGACTATAATACCTAGTGAACAAAAAACTGTGTACTGATTAAATAAGGGTACTGATTTACTTACTAATGGGCAGCGACAATAGCCTACCATCAGTGAATCGTTTTTTCATCTGCCAACTATAACAAAAACTATGATTTGTCAATACTACGTTATTTTTGTAGTTTTTATTACCTTCACGTTTATAATGTTTCTACATTTAAGTAGGTACACTACGGAACAATAGTAATGTCCGGAACACAGTTGAATAGTTACTATTAGTAGAGTTAGAGCCTGTTTAACAATCTAAAGATAAAGCAGATAAATTATTTTGAGGATAAAATTTGCGAGCTAAACTTTTTTGTTATCTTTCCAAGAAGAAAAAAATAGAAAAACTTTTTTACTTCCCTAGAGTTGTGTTTCACGCTTTGCGCACAAAATAATTACACATATTTTGTGCTTTGCGGTCGCCTCCCATTTTCCTGATAAAAAGAAACGTCGAAAAAAAGAACTGGCAGGTTTTTACATCTCTAGGGTTGTCTGTTTGGCGCTGTGCGGTTTGCCGCGCGCGATCAAATTGACTTACCTCTCGCCTGCCATGCGGAGATAGACGCGCGAGCACAGCGTAAACTAAATTCTATGAATAATAATAATAAAGTGCCAAATTGATCTTTGCTTTGGACTCTTTTTTTCCTCGTATGCTCTTGTCGCAGTCGTAACCAGGCGTGTTATTTGGAGGCCTATTCATATATAGGCAGGCGGGTTATTCATATTTCCTCTCTGTGAAGCTATCGGTTTGGAGACCGGGATAAGCTTGGATCTTTATACAGGATTTGAAGAGTGTAACTACAATGTAGCTACTCCCGTCGGACTTTCGCAATCCACTGAATCTTGGCACTGAATCAACTGAATCCAGGTGATTCCTCTGTTAAAGGTTTTTCAACTATTTGAAACGAGTAGTTTCTCTCATGATGGTCTACTTCAGAGTCGGGTTAGTGATGGAAATATGCACATATATTTGAATACTCCAGAGGTCCTCTGACTCAAATCTAAGCACAAGGTCCCGTTAAGGCCAATTCCTGATCCCCTGAACTTGCTTAGATTACTACTCACTCCTATTTATTTCAAGTTTCTCCCTTACATTTAAATTTCATTTATCCTAATATTTTTGCGGATTTTTTTTATGGTATCTTCCCAAACTAGGGGCCAAAATCCATAATCCCGCCCTACAGATTACCACTTTAGCGAAACGGACAGAAAATAAATTGTCCTAGAGGTAATACTAACGCCGTGGCCTTTAACACTGAACAATATGTATCTATACTGGATAGATGACCCTATGAAATCACGGAACTAGGTGAGATAATAAAACCTAAAGTATACAGTTGCATTCCTCTTCGCTTCACCGTTTATAAGTTGCAAACCACTAGATAGGCCTACAAGGAAAATGTTCAGTAAGAAGCAATAGAAGTATCGCGCCCGCCTACCGCCGTGCGGTCGCGCCCGCGAGCGTTATGCGGCCAAACTAAATTGTGGGAGAGCCACGCTTCGGCATGAATGGGCCGGCTCGACCGGAGTGATACCACTGCCTCACAGAAAACCGGCGTGAAGCAGCCCCTGTGCTGTGTTTCGCCGATTGAGTGAGGGTACCGGAGGCCCACTCGGGGGGAAGGGGATAAAAGGTTGGCAGCGCACTTGTAACTCCACTGGTGTTGCAAGTGTCCATGGGCGGCGGCAATTGCTTACAATCAGGTGATCCGCCTGCTCGCCTGCTACCTATCACATAAAAAAAACTAACTTTCACACATTGGTGCCAATGCATAAAATTCATTTTTTTTCCTAAATACAATCTTGATACTGAAAACGAAGTCAGTGATTGGTTCTTTAGGTTTTAAAAGAGGTATGCAGCTATTTAGTTATAGGAAGTTGAAGATTTGATTTCTTTTCTTGACCAATTTAACCCATAGCTAAGGAAACGATAATTACTTATAACCATAATAAGTAAATAAGTTTGTAAACTTTTTAATTTGTGTAAGTAGGTACGAGTACCTATACTGCATTAGTGTCCCACTTTTTGCGGCAAACCGAACTTAGAACCACGTGATTTAAACCGCGGACGAATTATTTATAAATACCAACGATATTATTTATAAAATATATTTCAAAATTCCATCTTCTGCGTGCCCTACCGCACATTTTTTAACATCAAACATTATACTGAAAAGAACCCAGCCGTCTTATAATTTCACATAAGTGGGTAGATATTATTTTCGCATCGTACAACGAATTTTCCGGTAGCCAATATTCAGAATTCAATCAGCAATGCAGCCTGATATCTAAGGTTTTCAAAGTTGATTAATTTTTGCCGTACCAAAACGATGCGGAAATAGCACAGGAATCTCCAAAAAATTCATAAAAATCTGAGCTACCGTTGATGAAACAACAGTTGTCTAATAAATAAAACGTTATCGAAATGTGAGTAATAAAAATATATTAAAATTTTAATAAAAGCAGGTTTAAAATTTAAATTTGATTAACATTCACGGCACTAAGTATTTTCAGATCATAAGCGATCACAGTCATAATGAAAGTAGGTACCGAATGTTTTCGAAAGATAAAATCGAGAATAATTTTGTAAAATTTGTAATTATTAAGTAGGTCCTTACAACAATCATTCGGAGATGTTAATTAAAATATTTGTTAAAAATGCACATATTTCTGGAATTTATGGTTCATAATGCATTTCATTGCTTTACCTTTCGAGTTCGCCGCCTTTTATAAACGTATTTCGGATATCTTATTATTAGACTTATTGAGGTTGTGTTCCAAATCATTGGAAAGCACTGCATCGATTAACATAAGTCAAAGACCTTAACGGGATTCTGTACTTGTATGATTGCATGCAAATTTTGACCGACCACTCTGCAATCGATTTGTCATTGTTATTTTACAATAATATTTAAAGTATTACTAACGGTAGCTTAATCCGAGTGTGGGATTTAAACATAAGCTCCAGTAACCTATAATTTTAATGTTAACTTAACATATTCAATGTTATATTGAGATTGAGACTTATATAGCGAGGATATAATTAGTGCCCTTCTGCGAACTAAGGGCCTCGAGCCGAAATAATTTGCGCGTCTAACTTCTACGAAAACCAGTAAACTGAATTGATACAAAAACTACCCTAAAGGGTTAGGTACTACGTAGGTACAATCTTAATTATAAATACTTAAATATACTAAATACTAACTATTTAGTTAATAAACAAGTAAAGCCAAGGCAAGTTGCTAAGCAGTGCACATAAATATTTACTAACTTAATAGGTATACCTACTTCGAATTATTATTTACTGATATTATTCAAAATTATACTTGTCAGACATTAAGTCCTTTTTACTTATTCATATTTTGCAATAACATTTGATATTGGTAGAGCCAAAAACGTACATGACATCACCAATTATGTCTTGTGTGTTTTGTATCAAGAATAATATTCGTACCAACATCATTATCATTACCGATTCCTACTAATGTAATTTAGTAATATTTATCTTTTTTCAATTACCCTAACACTTAACCCAACTTCGGTATTAAATAAGGGAAGGAAGTCAGAAAAAAAACATGACAAGGGGTCAATCTGTATAATGTATACCTAGGTATGTTAGGATGGACCTGCGGACTTTTCCAATATTGTTTCTAATGTGTATCAATATGGTTTATACAAAATTGGAAAATAAGACTTCTGCTATTCGGATTCGGCACGCAGATTGCAGTCCACATCACAGGAAAATAAACTACAAATTTAGTACAAAGCGATCCAAATTTTGTCTATGATATTTTCAAGATAAAGTTGCAGTGATGTACCTACCTTAAAAGTGAGTACTTTTGAGTAAAAATCGTGGGATCAATTTTTGGCCGATAAACGCATTAAAGTCCATCCGATGATATGAAAGCTTTCACTGTGAAAGGGCTTATTGTGAGTGCAATTGGAGGATTATGGACGGCGGTGTCCGTTCCCCTCCCCCGTTCCCCCCCGCCCCCCGCTGCCAGGGTCACTCCTGTATATTGCGCACATAGCGCCCCTGACTGACTGCGTGGGGGATCAGTTTCAATTATTGATCAAACTTTATTGGATTCCATAATCTCATAACAGACTAGTCCTAGACTGAGGCCTAAACTTGATGCAAACGTCATTGTTAACCGAACATCTACAGGTATTGGATTGATATTTGACTGGTTGGTTTTCATTTTCTTGATTATTGCTGAATTTATTGTTTTTTTTAACATGGGGCATGTTACCCTGTACCCTGGGGGAAACGCCCTTTTCTATAGTTTTAAAAAGACCGTGTAAGTCAAATATAATTATAACTACTAGTTTATTAACCAAATAATATGAGGCTAATTAGTTTATGTAACAGATGGTTCCTAATAAATAAATATAATATGATTATAAATGTTTTAAATACCAAAAACATTATTTGGATGGCTTACTGGACGAGATATAAACTAATTGTTGTAGTTTAATATAATATTTATTTTAATAATAATCACTTTACATTGTTACATGTCTA